>PVIR01020258.1:0-30975 GCA_004026965.1 Petromus typicus
GGGGTCACAACCGACAAGATTTCACTCCTGTGGCTGAAGAGTATGCTGCTTTATCTATGCGAGGGTTTCTTAGAATGCTCCCAATCTCAGGATGATTGAATCTGCATCTGCCAAACCCAAGGATATGGAAAGTGTACTGCAGTTTTTAAGTCACTCCCCCAGTTTGCTGACTGATCCATTAAAAAAGAGAAGGCTGTGGGTGTTTCTCAGCGCTGGATCACTTCCCTGGCATAAGCCAGCTTTGATTGAGAAAGAAAGAGAAGAGGCAGGAGAGAGGGGAGAAAAGTGTTTTCTAATCAACTTTCAACTCTACTCTCCAACTTTCTCCAATGCGTCTGCGTCCCGAGTGGCAGATCTTTGTGGACCATATTCAAGGGCGCCCTGTCTTGCCAGGTTTGGTAAGTTTGGCTTAAAGTCCTAGCAAATGAGAGGACCAGAGCAAACGAGGATGGGAGGCTAGCTGGGCATGGACATCCATGCCTGTCAGCTCAACCCTCTGCGAGGTGCAAGGAGGAAGATCGCAAGTTCAAACTTAGCTGCAGCAAGTTAGCAACAAAGCAAGAACTTGTCTCAAGACAAAAAAAAAAAAAAAAACTAAAAATGATTGGTTGGGTGTGTAACTCAGTGCAAAGGGACTGGGTCCAACCACCAGTACCATAAATGAATGAATGATTCAATGTGTGAACAAGAGAAACTAAAAACTTTGAAGGTAAACTTCAGACAGCCCTGAGAGCCAATGGCAAGTTCTCTTTTATTTGCTCTTTCAACATCAGAGCTGGCAGTGTGCATACACAATAGGGAACAACACATGGAGATGGCCCCAGAGGAGGCAGGACACCTCAAACTAAAGAGACAGACGCCGTTATTAATACACTCACTTCTCAAGAATACTGCAGTCTCGCTGCTAAAAGCAACAGGAGCCCTGGGGTATAACTCAGTTGCTCTATGCCTGCTTGGCAAGCACAAGGTCCTGAGTTCGATCCCTGATGCAGGAGGGTGGCAAGTTTGAGACCAGTGACTTAGCAAGACTCTGGCTCAAAAAAGTTTTTAAGGGCTGAAGTAGAGCATCTGCCTACCATGTATGAAGCCCTTGGTTCAATATTCAGTACAGGGAAGAAAAGATGAGCGATGAAAATTTATTCTCATACAGTCCTGAAGGATGGAAGTTGGAAACTGGTGTGTTACCAGCACCATGCTACTCCAAAGACCGTAGAGGAGGATCCCTCCCGGTGTGTTCTAGTTTCGGGTGGGTGTCACAATCTTTGGCATCCCTTGGTGTGCAGATCCCCCATCTGGCACCCTAACCCTCACGATATCTCTTTTATTAGGACATGTCTATGATACATCACGAGTACATTCATTGTGAGCAGTTGGTACATGTACATGGCACACCGTAACTGTTTCCATCTCCTTGTCCTCCTCACTTCCTAGCGTCTCTTAGCTGCCTTCCCATCTTCCCAAGACGCATCTCTGACTTATTTATACTTCGAGTTTTTGTATGAGAGACCATATCATTTTTAAGCTTATGTGCTTGGTTTCACTTTGTGTGACAGATTTAACATCGTCACATTATTTTAATTGACAAACATAAATCATGTAGAGCTAACCCACCCTATCTATGGGTTCCATATCTGCAGGCTCCACATTTGTGCACTCAACTAACCACATACTGAAAATGCCATTGAGGACTAGGATTTAGCTCAGGGACAGACCTACTCTCTACACTAAATGATAACCACTTCACTCTCAATGAATTTAACACTTTTCGATTCCCCATAGGAGTGAGATCAGGTAGTATCTATTTATATTTCCATGCCTCATCTATTTCTCCTAGTGTAATGCCCTCCAGGTTCCTCCCGGTCAACATGAATAACAGGATACCCTTCTTTCTTATAGCTGAATAGTATTCCATTGTGTATAGATGCCACCTTTGCTTTATTCACTAATTCACCAATAGTCGTGCAGGTGGATTCCACATCTTGGCCATTGTGAATCATGCTGCAAGTTCAGAGAAGAGCAGACATCTCTCTGACACGCTGACTTCAATTCCTTTTCAACTGTCATGACACTGTCCTGCCTTCCCACATCCTGTTACCAGTGCATTAAGGCCCACCCTGCTCAGTGCCACAACATCTTAACTGATTATGTCAGCAATGTCTCAAAGTAAAATACATAAGGCCAAGCGTCATGGCTCACACCTGTAATCCCAAAACTCAGGAGGCAGAGGCAGGAGGATTGCTGTGAGTTCAAGGCTGAGCTCAAGGCCAGCCTGAACTACAAAAAGTGAGACCCCGTCTCAAAAAAAAAAAGTAAAATACATACAGCTGTGGATGTGTCTCATTGACAGAGCATGAGACCTGAAGATCTGCTCTCAGTACTACAAAGAAAAGAAGGAAAGAAGAAAAAAGGAAATGAAGAAGTATAAAGAAGTATAGCAGAGGAAATTCAAGTTCCAAAAGGTCAGTGATTGCAAGTGCTAGTGGTCAAGTTGAATGAGATGGAAGAGATGTCATGGAATTTTGTCAGTTTCAACAGGATAAGGATGACCCCTGAGACATTTCAGGGGCCTGATGGGGTGACACACGTGGGTCAGTCATGGTCGCTCCCTGACCAGCACAGTCACCACCTTTGCAGGAGGTGACCAGGAAGAACAAGGAATAGCCTTCTGTCACAGTCTGGGGCTTCCCACCATGGCCCGACACCTCCACCAGGAAAGCGACCTCATTTCTCAAAGACAAAACAGATTCTAGGTCATATCCCCCTGGAACAACAGACCAATTGATGTGATTATCTCCAAGAGAAAGGGGGGCACTTACTAAAAGTAGAAGCCAGTGCCCCAGAAGGGAAGACATCGGGGAACCTAAAAAGGGGTCTCTGATAATTACCTGCCAAGACTGCAGAGCGAAGGGCGTCCATCTCCCTGTCACACCAAAAGACAAAGAGGAAAGAACAGCTAGAAGTTTTCAAAGGTTCTCTTCCCTCACCCATCCCACACTGTCACTCTGTCTCAGCCAAGGGCAGAGCTCTATTCCCTACTTTGAATCACTCATTTTCTGCATATATGCACCGGTGACCCTGAGAAAGATGACTGCAAAAAGCAACTTCTCCAAAAGTATCATTTATTATAAAAATCAGAGAGTTAATTTCACAAAGAAATGTTCATTTCCCCCATTGGCCTGAGCTAGCAATATTTGGAACTGGGGGTTTGGTGGAAGATGAGTATAACAATAAATGTACACACACACTCACACATACACACACACACACATCACACACTCACACATACATACACACACACACACACACACACACACACATGGGTAAGAATAGAGTGAAGTGAATACTTTCATAATAGTTATATGTGGTAGTTCTCATTGTAGTTTCTGCATTTTATTCTTTTTACACAATGTGTATACAAATTCCTTTCATAACACAAAAGCAAGACAATTTGATAGTTTAAGAGAGGTATTTGAGTTTGAAGAATAATGGGAGATTTTTTCAGCCTTAGGCTTCTGTGTAAAGTCCTCCCTCAATATTCCTGGGAGACTGGCTCCAAGGACCTGTTTAGGTATCAAAATCCTTGTGTACTCAGATTCCTTATAGAAACTACTGCTCAGTTCCCACTGATTTTATATCATCTCTAAATTCCTTATAATACTGGACACAACGTGAATGCTATGAAATAGCTGTTGTATTGTTTGGGCATGACAAGAAAACTCTGTACATATTCAAGATACACAAAATCTTCTTTCTGGATATTTCTTATTTATCATTGGCTGAACCCACACATGTGAATCTGTGGCTATAGGACCAACTGCACATCTTAGTAGCATTTCTTGAATGTCTTTTCTTTTGTTTGAGACAGGGTCTTGCTTTGTAGTTCAGGCTGGCCCTGAGCTCGCTATGTAGCCCAAGTAAGCCTAGAACTCACAGCAATCCTACTGTCTCATCCTTCTGAGTGCTGGGATTACAGGCGTGAGCCACCATGTCTGGCACTGTAGTAGGTGGTACTGATTGCTGGTGGGAGTGAGTCACCATACCCGGCATTGTTGTATGTGGTCACCAGGGATCAAACTAGGGACCATGCACTTACAAGGCAGATGCCAGAACCACTGAGCTAAATCCCCGGCCCAGAATGTCCTTCCTGACTCATCACACATCTTGGACTCTCCGGGAAACTGAGAGTCAGTTCCAGCCCTACAATCAATGGTTTCTTCCACATACCTGCAAATTCATGCAAGACCAATAGATTTTCAAAGTACAGCAGAAGATGTGTTACCTACTCCTTAAATGCAGGTCATTTGTATCAGCCTAGAAAAGTGTCTAAAATGGGCTGTTGAAGCCAGGAGTGATAGGTGACTTCAGGGGTATATATAGAAAGTCAAAACCAAGGTTTGGAGATGAAATGAAAAGTTGGCCAGGTCCAGCTAAGTGATAGTTTGTACCAGCATCACTGATTGGACAATGATATTAGGTACTGAGTATGATTGTGTGGGATATGTTAAACCCACAAAAATTCAGAATGGAACAGAATGTTCATTCATCACTCTAATGAATGTCAGCAGAGAGCCATGTGGGAGCCGAAATTCTCATAGGTAGGTCTGGCACAAGAAATCTTATTCAGCCAGATGTGGTGGTGCATGCCTGTCATCCAGGCATTCAGGAGGCTGAGGCAGAAGGATTGCTGTTCATTTGAAATCAGTCTGGGCTACATAGTGAGTTCAAGGCCAGCCTGGAATAGTGAGATTCTATCTCCAAAAAACCAACAAGCAACAAAAAAAGCAATCTTATTCAAACGTCTCTTAGGTAGTTCGGCACAAGTGCCGTCCATGTGATCTCTGTCCCTGTCCCACTCTCTCCCTCCCTACCCCTCCCTCCTCTTGTGATAGTTTGCTCTTGTGTTCACCCAACTGTTAAACATGAAAAGTTCATACTTGTCCAGTGCTCGATATGTGTCAGCTGTGACACTAAGCACTTCACTCGTATGAATTCATTTCATCCATGCCATAATCTCATCATCCCAGTTGACAGACGAGGAGATGCAAGCCCAAGGTCATGAAGATAGCACGTGTCAGGATCAGGATTGTAAAATGAATCCCTAGTTGTTTGTCTCCAGAACAGTGACTATGACGCTATCCTGACACTTGTGGTTTGGCAAGGTGTATGCCACTGGTCCCAGCAGGTAAAACAATATGAAATCCACTTTTCCCCAGTCTTTCAAATAAGCCTCCATCACCAAAGGTTTCCTGGTTATGGTCATAACACCCTGAACGCGCCCGATCTCATCAGATCTCAGAAACCAAGCGGGGTCGGGTCTGGTTAGTATTTGGACGGGAGATCAAAGGCTACCTGCTTCCAGCTCTTCCTGCTGGCTCTAAAGAGCAAGCAGGGGGTCAGCAGCACGGACGGCCAGGGATCCTTGGATTTCCCACTTTTTTCTTGGACAAACCTTTGGTTCCACAAAGCCATAGTCATTCATTGCTTCCTCATCTTTGTGCTTCTTATTTTTTCAAGAAATCATTTATTCATTCCACCACTCATTAAAGAAAATCTTACTGAGCATTTGTTATGAGTCACTGTCTGCAGGGGGTGGTAAGTATAGGGGTACAGTGATATAAAAGGGAAGATAAATGTATTGCCCTCGTGAAGCTCGCACTCTGATGGGGAAGACAAAGAAAGCAAGTAAAAAACAAATCTTTCTCAGTAGGTGGATGGAAACACAACGCCAAAGTAGATAAATGCAATGGAATAGTATCCAACTGTACGTAGACATGATACACTGACCTGTGCTACTGTGTGGAAAAATCTTGACAACATGTTGACAAGTGAAAGAAGCCAGATGCAGAAGGTCACAGCATGATATGACTCCACTTAGGTGACACACCCACCACAGGCCAATCCAGAGCAACAGACAGCAGATCCGTGGTGACCAGGACCTGAGGAAAGCGGGTAATGGAAGTGACTGCTCTGTGGGGTGCAGTTTAACCTGGAATGGATGAAAGAGGTTGGACAATATTCAGAGAATGTACCTACGTACACGGACGTGTACAGTGTTAGTGCCTCGGAATGGTACACTATCAAATCACTCCTTTTCTTAATAAGAATTGCTATCTCCAAAAACCCAAATAAAATAGTAAGAGCACATGACTGGTGCCATCCATTCTTATAACCCACCGATACTGAAGACTAATAAGTGCCCTGAGTTGTGCTAGGCATTGAATATTCAAGACAGGCAAGATCCCTGCTCTCAGGACACCAAGGCAGATGAGGAGAAACCAAAAATTTAAAAGTAAACAAGTACATGGTGGGTCAGGTTTTAGTTCCGTGGTTTTAGCACTTTCATCCCAAGCACAAGGTCACAAGTTTGATCCCCGCTACAAAAAAAAACAACAACAAGTTAATGGGTACTAGAACTTCAGATATTGATGAGTGCTATTAAGTCACTAAAGGAAATGTGAGTCTAAGATAGTTACTTTTGACTAGTCAAGGGAGGTCTGTCCAAGAAAGAAGACCTTCCTAAAAGAAACTGTATTAGTTCGTTTTCTGTTGCTATAATGAAATACCTGGGTATTTTTAAAGAAGAGAGGTTTTTCACTCACAACTTTAAAGGCTGAAAAGCCAAGATCAAAGAGCCTCATCTGGAAAGGCTGCTTCCCAAGATGACAGGTAAACAGGAAGGGGAAAGATCACATGGAGATGAGTGCACACAGAGATCAGGAAGCCAAAGAAGGATTCAGAGGCCCATTTTGCTCTAGAATAACAACTACAGAACCAACCAGGTTCCATCAGAGCTACACTCATCTCCTCCAAGGGCCTTCGCCTCAGTGATCCCAACCATCTCTCACTACAATCCATGTCTTAAAGTCTCTACACCTCCCAACAGTGCTGCAACGGGGACCAGGCTTCCAGCACACGAACTCTTGAAGGACAAATCACATCTAATCCATGATAGACACCAAAGCATGGTAGACCACCGCAGCTACTAATGAGCCAGAAAAAAATCTTAAGGGAAAAAGTCCAGTCAAAACAGTAGCAGTAAGTGGAAAGTCCTAGGGCAGGAACTAGCTAATTTCTGAAAGGAACACAAAGATAGTCAAGGAGACTGGAGACAGTAAGTAGAGCTGAGAGTAAGAGATAGGAAGCAAATTAGTTCAGAGAAGTAGATAAAAGCCAAGTGACACGGGAGCATGTGAGAAGCGTTTAGGCTTTATTCAAAGTCTAACAAGGTTCACTGAAAGTCTTTACACGGATGTCCTCTAGATGAAAACAGCAGAACTGGCTGTCTAATGGGGAATGGGTTTAAGGAAGTCAAGCAAAACAAGGTAAACCAGGAGACCAGGTCAGTAACATATTATGATTCTAGTGATCTGGGGATGAACGTTAAATGCCGGGCAAGCAGAAGTTTTTAATATGAGTAGCTGGAGTGGATCAAGTCAAGGAACACTAGGAATGGGAAGAAATTGAGGAGATTCAACAAATGTTTGCTCTGGTGCCTGCTAAGCTGGAAAGGCCTCTTCTTCTAGAAGGAGACAAACAAGGTGATCTGATGGAAAACTACAGAAGGTGGAGGGGAGTGAGCAGTTATCTCTTCATCTCCCCGGACTCTGATCTGCTTCCTAGGAGAGAGCAAGTGGTCAGACATATAATCTCCTTTCCAGCACAGAAACAGGAAATTCAACGATGACTGTCTCCCTCTCTCTCTCTCCCAGCTTCCCTTGCAGCTAAGAACTGCCACACAACACAGTCGATCAAGGGAATCCACCTCAGACTTTGGGGTCTAAACAAGCAGGAAGCAGAACCACAGAGAACAGCTATAAGAGCAGGGAAAGCAGACAATTTAGCTGTCAGGAATGATACCCCAGCAGCCCCCATGGCCCATCACATGCTTTGCTTTGTTCTATTTTATGTTTGTAATACATAATGAATATTCACTCTGGGGAGTTGGTACATAGACATACCACATCCTAAACCTTTTTACTTCTGTTTTTCCCTTTCCTTTCCTCTTCTTTCTTTCCTAGATGCCCCTCCCATCTGTAAAAGGTCTATTTCCTTACCTTTTATTTTCCTGTTTACATTATTTATACATTGCTTTTCTCGTATAAGAGAAGCTATGCAACATTTAGATATCTATATCTGACTTATTTTGTTTAACATTGTGGTCTCGAGGTACACTCATTTCCCTATTAATGACTCGAATTTGTCCTTCTTTATGGCTGACTAGTACTCTACACCATATATTCTATAGCCATTCCTCTGTTGGCAGACATATAAACAATTTCCAAGATTTATGAAGACAATCCAGAAGAGGTATAACTGGATCAGTGTTTTGTGTTTCTTGGTGTTTTTGGGGGGAGGGGGCTGTAATGTGACCTTGGGGCCATGTTTTCTATCTCTGTGACCTTGCATTAAAAATCCTGAATGATGGGCAAGAGAAGGGCTTAGTCATCATGTTAGGGAAAAACCCTGCAAAATATGTAAACAGGCTCTGAAATTGAAAAGGAGCCAATCGTAAAAAGGAGTGTATCACACAGAAAGAACAGGCTCTAAGTTTTAAATCAGGAAAGAGCTCAGGATGTGCGTGACGCCGGAGTAGGGGCCACTGTGCCGGAAAGTGTTTGTTCTAAAAGTACTCTGTCCTCCTTAATGCTCTTATAAACGGAATCGTTTCTTTACTTTTGTTTCTGGACATAATTGAAAACTAAAATTGATATTTGCATACAAATTTTGTATTTTTCAACGTTCTAAACTCACTGGCACCCATAGTTTTGACTGGATGCCTTAGGGTTTTCGATGAGTAAGAACATGCTGTCTCAAATGAAATCTGCTTTAATTTATTTAAAAAAAAAAAAAAAAAAGGCAACAGCCAGGACGGTGGCAGGTAAGGCGAGCTTTCTCAAGGAGCAGGAATTCCAAAGAATGCCCTGCAGATCTCATAGCAAAGACTGCGTCCCACCCTGCCCTCCAGCCCGTCCCCTCCCCCACCCCAGAACGCCTCGCGCTCTGTTGTCCCGGTCGCCATGGTGATAAGCGCGCGTTCGCTCCCTCCACTGGCCAGAACCGAGTAGTGCGTGGTTCGAAGCGCACCGCTCCCGCTGCCTGGGACCCGGTGCCGGCCGGGCACCGAGCGGAACCATGCCAGTGCTGGTGGCCCCGGTCGAGCGCAGCCAGGACAGTCGCGTGGGGGCCCCGGCATGGCGCGAGGCGGCGCACGCCGTGACCCACCAGGCGCACCTGGTCACCGACCGCTGCGGCCAGGAGGCGGTGACCATGTGGCAGCCCGCGGACAGCGTGCGAGACCCGCACGTGGCGCGCCACCTCTGCCGCGCCGCCTACATCGAGCCGTGGCGCTTCCGCGTGGAGATGCTCAAAGGCGGCACCACCATGGAGAAGCCGCCGCCGGGCGAAGGCGTCACGCTGTGGAAGAGCAAGATGAAGCCGCCGGCCTGGAACGCGCGCCTGCCGCTCCCGCTCTTCCGCGACGCGCGCGCCCTGCAGACCGCCGAGGTGGCGCGGACGCATGCGCGGGGCGCGCGCCTCACCGCCGCCCGCCTCGGCCGCGCGCAGCAGCAGGTCAACGCGCAGCTGCGGCTGCTGCAGCGCCAGCGCGAGGCCACCGACCACGCGCTCAGCGAGGTGCGCAAGGGCCTGCTCGTCAACGGGCAGAGTGTCAAGCTGCGGGGCTACCGGCCGGAGACCGAGAAGGTGAGGGGCCTTCCCACCCCCCAACTACATGCAAAACCTGAAGGCTTGAAGGGAGCTGGGGGTGCAGCTCGCGTCAGCACACTCGCTCTGCATGCACGGGGCCATAGATTAGACCTTCGGCAATAATACACGATCAACCGGAGATGGTGGTGCACGCCTGTAATACCAGGAGGCTGAGGCAGGTGGATCGCTGCGAGTTCCTGGGCCACCTAGTGAGTTCAAGGCCTGCTTGAACTGCATAGCAAAATCCTGTCGGGAAAAACAAACAAAAAACTGAAAGCTTGGGCTCAGGCGTTCAGCCTCAGCAAAACTTTCTCCCATAGAACATCTCCCAAAGCCTAACCCCAGCTAGTGGATGTACAAGATGAAGAACACACATGCCCCTGGTTAAGATGTCAATGTCCCACGTCCTAAAGAGGGAGACCCCGCTCCTCAAGGGATGAGACTTACAGCTCCCTTCTCCCAAGAGAGGGAAACTACTGTAGTCCCTGACTCAAAGAAAACCTCCGCCAAGGGAATATATGTATACACAGTGGAGTACTGCTGAGCTACAAACACGGACACCTTCGAGTCGTTTGTAGGAGAAATGGACACACCTTGAGACCGTAATGTTAGGTGACTTAAATCACACAAGTTTAACTATTGCGTTTCTGTGAGAAACAAACTCAACGTATAAATAATTTAAAGAGAAAAGTAAAGGAGAGACCATAGGAGACAGGGAGATACATTAGTGGCAGATCAGAAGGGGACCAAGAGATGGAGGAAGAGGGAGGAAAAAGAAGGACAAGACAGAGAATCAAGATGTGTTCTCACTCCTCACGCTGAGTGTGGCCATTACATCCTGCAAACATGTACCAATAACAGCCTTTAAAGTTAGAAGAAAAATTTTGAAAAAGACTTTCCACAGAGTCAGATCCACAGCCCCTGCCAGGCCGCAGCACAAAATCACTACTCAGCTCCCAGGCCCAGAGGATGAGAACTAGCCCTACTGTGAGATCCTTAATGCCCAATTCCAGGGCAGAAACACCCCCAGTCTCTAGCTGAGAGCAGATGAAACCCCCGAAAATGTGACATAAAACCCAACACCCCAGCTTCAGGAAGTGAGAATCCCTCTCCAAGCTCCATCTAGGAAGAAGCAAAGTCCCGGGTCCTGCACCCAAGAGTTTAAGCTTCCAACCACGGAGAAAGGGTGAGATTCCCTAGTCCCAGGCCTAGCAAAAGTCTTCCCTGAAGTAAAACGTCAGACCTCACCCCAAAAGAGAAGATAGTCCACTCCTGCCTTTAGAGAAATGAGACTTTGCTTGCAAGGTGAGAGTCTTACCCCAGCCCCCATATCCAAAAAATAAGACCCCAAAGGCAAATCCTCCTCATCCATAAGATGTGATTGCTCCACATGTGGCCAGAGAGAAGGATAAAACCTTCGCCGAGAGGGCTACCCACCTTAGGATGTGAGAACAACCTTACCTCAAGTTCAGTCACCTTGATCCCAGGCCACTGGTCTCTGATAAAAAGGGAGAGGTCTCCAGCCACAAACTGCAGAAAGTCAGATCCTCGCAAGAGAAAGCCCCTAAAAGGGTCAAATCTTTTTTTTTTTTTTTTTAAGGTTTTTTGAAACAGGGTCTCGCTTTTTGTGGTTCAGGCTGGCCCTGAGCTCAGCCTCCAACTCACGTCACAGCAATCCTCCTGCCTCTGCCTCCCGAGTGCTGGGATTACAGGCGTGAACCACCACGCCCGGCACTGTGGTATGTGGTACTGGTTGCTGGTGGGCGTGAGTCTCCACGCCTAGTATGGTACGTGGTTACCAATGATTGAACCAGGGTCCTTGCACTTGCAAGACAGGCGCTGGAACCACTGAGCTAACTCCCCGGGCCCCTGAAAGGGTCAAATCTTATCACACAGTGAGACCCCCAAAGTGTAAGATTTCCCTCGACTTCATCCTCCAAGTCTACAGCTTCTGAAGTTTGCAAGCCTTCTTGTGCCTTCAAAAGAGAGAGATCTCTCTTCAGGCTGCTCTCCTGGAGAACGTTTCTCATCCTGTCCTCTAGATCCCTGACAAAGCTGATGGTATGCTTACATGGGAGAAAGGCGAACTGAAATCCATGAAGAGGAAAATGGAGAAAGACATGGAAAAGTCAGAGATCCTGCTCAAGGTAGGTGCTAGCGGGATTCAAATCAAGGATCCCTACATGTCTAGTGGAAAAACTGCTCTGACCTTGGGGACCTTAACAACAGCAAGACTCTCAACTCAGACTGACCTGACATCCCCCACATTTCCATTTTGCAAAGCAGAGAAACTGAGGTACCGAGAGATGGAGCTGGACCTCCGGATAACAATGAGCACCACCTGTGTAATCACTGAATTCTTTCAAACTCTCCTGTGCAATAGAAACTTTAATCCTGTCTTTAGAGTTGGGAAGCTGCAGCTCAACGATGATGACCTACCCTGAGGCCTGGAGCCAGCCAGTGGCAGGGCTGTAGTTTCACCCAAGTGGCTTTTGAGTTGAGCTTTTCACACCCAACATGAGCTCTCTTCTCTCGCTTCACCCTCAGGAACCAGGTGGATTAGCTGGTAACCTCATTGTGTGCACTTTTGACTCATCCCTGTGACAAATATTAACCCCGTGCCCTACTGTCCTAGGCACTGTGCTTGGCACACATCAATAAGTTAGTTCCGAGTTGGGGATTTAGCTCAGTGGTTCTGGTGCCTGTTTTTCAAGCACCGGGGCCTGGGTTCAATACCCCGGTAACCACACACCATACTGGGCATGGAGACTCACGCCCAGCAGCAACCAGTACCACATCCCACAGTGCCGGGCATGGTGGCTCATGCTTGTAATCCCAGCACTCGGGAGGCAGAGGCAGGAGGATTGCTGTGATGTGAATTTGAGGCTGAGCTCAGGGCCAGCCTCAACTACAAAGCGAGACCCTGTCTCAAAATAATAATAATAATAGTAATAGTAATAATGAGGAGGAGGAAAAAGAAGAAAAGAAGGATGAGATAAAGGAGGAGAGGAAGAAAAGATGAGCATCATGAAAGAAAAGGATTTCCCTGGAAATTTGGGCAAATGAATTAAATAAGAAAATCTTTCCAAAAATGTCAGTCCCTTTAAGGTATCAACAGGAGAATGGAAGGAGACGCTGGAGGTTTAGCTCAGTGGTAGAACAGGTGTAAGGAGTGTAAAACTCTGGGTCCCATCCCCAGCACCAGCAAAAGAAAAGAATTGGAGCAGATCTGTTCACAGGTAGAAATGTTCTGCAACCTGAGAGCCTCACACCCTGCCACACACACAGAGAAATCACCTTCCCTAACCACCCCACCCCCACCCCCAGCTCAGTCTCACCTTCCGCCCCCAGAACCTGGCCTCCTGCCGCGACTCCTTGGCCTTCTACTGTAAGGAAAGGCTGCAGGCTGTGGAACTCATGAACCAGCCACTGGACAAGGTTCTGGAGCAGGCAGGCCGCCACTCCTGGGTGGACATCTCCCGCCCCCCGACCCCACGAACTCAGGGCCTGAAGACACCTCCTCCTGACCCAGTGGGAACCTACACCCCAGGTAGACCCCACAGTGTCCTGTGAGTGCCTCCTTCCCCTACTAACAGCCTCCTCTCTTGGGGAACAGCAAGCTAATTTCTACCCGCCCCCTCCCCACTGTCTTCCTATGCATCCCCTGGACAACTCCATCTCACAGGTAGGATTTTTTGGTTGCATTGTGTTCTAGGGGTTTGGGGGTTTTGTTTTGATACTAGGATTCGAACCTAGAGCCTTTGCACTAGGCTGCATTTTCAACACGTGCACACATACACACACATGCATGTTTTTTGGGGTTTTTTTTTTTTTTTTTTTTTTTTTTTTAATTTTTGAGACTAGGTCTCCTTAAGGCACTAAATTCCCAGGTTGAGCTCAAACTTTCAACCCTCCTGCCTCACCTTCCCAGAATGCTGCTAAGACAGGCATGCACCACCAAGCCTGGCTGCATTCACAGCTTCTGCTTCCTCTAAGCAAACCAGTCCAAGAGGCAACTCTCCACTAGTCACCTTGACTTTCTCCCAGTCCCAGCTGAACATCCCCTCAGCCAGTGGCCCCGGCCTGGGAAAACAGGGAGCTGAGGCACAGAAAGCCAGGGCTGGGCTCCCCCTATGCGCGGTCCTGTGCATTCCCAGAGTGCTCTGTGGCGCTGTACGAAGCCAAGCGGTTGTTGATAGAGTCCAAGGAAACCCTGGCAGAAATGGCCAGAAACGAGTCGGATGTCAGAGAGCAACAACAGCAGATAGGCAACCGCGTGTGTGCCACACTGGAGAAGAAAATACAGGAGACCTTGGAGCTGAAGGTGCGCGGTGGCCAGGAGGGGCAGAGACCCGGGAGGGGGACGGTGGGGGGGGAGGGGGCCTGGAGCTAGCACGGCCTCCCTGCGCCCCGACTCCCTAGGAAAGAATGAATATGACCTTGGGACTGATGAGGGGAACCATTCACCGCTGCACGAAATTCAGCCAAGAGATGGACATCACCAGAGGCCTCATCAAGGTAGGGCGGGGTCAGCGCGGGGAGGGCAGGGCCGCTGTGGTAGCCGGGCCTCACTGTCCACACACCGCCCTCCGCCAGGGTCCGCTGTCCGAGAGCCACCTGGAGACTCGTGAAAAACTGAACAGGCCCCTGGTTCGCGTGTACCAGAGACACGTGGGAACCCAGCTCCCTGAGGCCTCGCGCCTGGCCCAGGTGCGTCCCCGGCTCCTTCCTCCTTTGGCACCTCCCCAGCCCGCCCCGGCTAGGCGCGGGCCCACCCGCATAAAGCCACTCTCTCCAGTGCATCTGATCAGGTAAGACTCCTCCCCCAGGGGGGCCCCAAGGAGACCCGTAAGTACCTACCGCCCCTCAACACCTGCTGCCGCCCACGCACACACCTGCGTGTAGCCGCCCCCGCGTGGCCCCGCGGGCGCTCCTGCCGGCGCACCTGGCCCACGTGTTGCCCCAACTGAGATCCGCCCCGCGCCACACACTCCAGGCAGATCCCCTCTCGGTCCACCGGGCACATCGGACCCCGGCGTCTTCCCCTCCCCCATTCACCCCGTTTTTACGAGGTGCACGGCTCCCGGGCTGCGCCTTCCAAACGGGGCACAGCAGCCCCCCTGTGCCTCCTCATCCGAGGCCCGCTCCACGGCTGTCCTGCACGTGCGGCCCGCACACCTGGCCCGGGTTTGTCCGCCTATCCCAGAGAGCGTCCCGCCCTCCTCCTGGGGCTCCCTGGTCCCCCGACACGGCCCTACCCCCTCTCCAGGGCACCGACCAGCTGCACCGCTACATCCTCCACGTGGAAAAGAACCTCAAAGAGCTGCTCCACACCCATGATAAACTCGCCTGGAGCCTCAACTGCAAGAAGATCGGGCACGAAATCGACCACACCGTGGTGCGCCTGCGCCATCGCCAGCGGCACCCGCACGTGTACTACCAGGAGGCGCAGCGCCTGGTGGACGACTGGGACCCGCGCACCCAGCGCCCAGCGCGCGGCAAGGCCAGCGCGGGACCCCAGTGACGCAAGCCCGACCCCTTTGCTTGTCCTCGCGGGCTGGACCCTGGGGACAGGGGGCTACCTGCTCAGTGGCCTTCCTTCCTCTCTGACAGACTCCCTTCCCCTTCAGCAGAATTATAAATAAAAATACTAATTTTCATTTGTTAGGCACCAGCTCTGTGTCAGTCACTTCCCTTTAAGCACATTCGAAGAGTGTGTTTAGGAAGTGAACAGAACAGATTTGGGCACCGGATTGCAAGAGTGTGGATCCCAGCTCTCCTGGGAGACCTTGGACAAGTCTCTGTCCTCCTCTGTCCTCAGAGAGCCTGTATGATGAGGAGGCCACAGAACCCACCTCACACAGCTGTGCTGAGGAGTTATCTGGCCGATGGCAGGGTCGCTACATGTCCTGAATCTCCAGTGAGCCTGAACTGTATGACCGGCAGCTCCAGTGTAAGGATGAGGACATCGAGGAGCTCAGGGGTTAGAAGGCCTGTCCGAGGTCACACAGTAAGTAGCAGAGCTGACATTTATACCGCTGATATTGGAGCTGTGCACACAGAAGGATTCCCCGAGCCCTGCTGTGACCCTAAAGCCCCAGAGTTCAAGGCCGAGGACCAGGCGCTGACCTTGCAGCAGTGAGCAAGGGCGAACTGGCGCTTACCTCAGGGACATCACACGTTGACTCAGTGCTGTTGACACAAGCTCTGGGGTGTGGCTCTGGAGCTGCCATCCGAAGGAAGCCTGCCCTGATTGCATTCGCCCACTTACTGGTCCCTCAGTTCTTCCTTCTCGTCCCCAAGGCCTGGGGCGCACCACCCTGGAACACTTCCAGTTGAGATGCAGTTGCTATCTGATCTCCCAAGAAGATCCCAGGGGTGGCATAGAGAATGGGGGTTCTTTGCAGCCCCAGAACAGGCCCACAGCCTCTGCATCCATAAATTCAAACAACCTCAAGTTGAAATCTTCAGGAAAAATAATGCATCTATCCTAAACATCCACAGAGTTTCTTGTCCTTACTCCCTAAACACAGTACAATTTTTTTTCAGTACGGAGGCTCAAAGCCAGGGTCACTCCCCCACTGAGCAACATCCCAAGCCCCTTTCTTTTCTGAGACTGTCTCCCTAAAATTGCCTTGGCAGGACTCAAAAACACAATCTTCCTGCCTCAGCCTCCCTCAGGGCTGGGATTACAGATGTGCGCCATTGTGCCCAACTCATCATAACAATGATTATTGTTATATTAGATATGTTTATTATCTGGAGGGGATTTAAAATCCATCTGAGTTTGTGCACTGGTTTTATGTGAATTCCACACAATTTTTGATTGAATTTTTTTTTTTAAGGTTTTTTTAGACAGGGTCTCGCTTTGTGGTTCAGGCTGGCCCTGAGCTCAGCCTCCAACTCACATCACAGCAATCCTCCTGCCTCTGCCTCCCAAGTGCTGGGATTACAGGCGTGAGCCACCACGCCCGGCACTGTGGTATGTGGTACTGGTTGCTGCTGGGGTGAGTCTCCATGCCCAGTATTCTTATGTGGTTACCAGGGATCAAACCCGGGTCCTTGTGCTTGCAAGACAGGTGCCGAAACCTCTGAGCTATATCCCCGGCCCTTGAAATCTTTATTGGTACATTACATATACACATGATAATTGCACTCCACAATGAGGATTTGTACCAGTCTCATTTTTTCCATAGCCCTATCCACCCTACCAACCACCCCTTGAGGATATGAGAAATAAATAGGTCACAGATAGGTAAATATCGCATCTTTTCTCTGGTGTGAGAAAATCCCACACATTCTTACACACGGTCCTCAGCATCTTCGGGCTTTGGCATCCGCAGGGCTCCTCGAGCCAATGCCTTGACACCTAAGGATGACTCCATTCCCTAAGCGACTTCTCTGTCTACGCTAGAGGCTGTGTTAGGTGCTGGGGACACATCAGGAACAAAGGCAGATGCATCCCCCTCTCTTGGAATGACAGTGCACTGACCAAGAATGTCCTCACAGATCTCGGTCTTTGGGGGAAAGCCAGCCAGCCACACAGACACAAGCACCAACACTTCACAGGGAAGGAAATGAAGTAGAAAGAAGTAAACTCAACTTGCCCCAGCTTAAGGTGCCAGTAAGACATAAAGCAGAAAAGAGCCCCAGGTCGGGTTCGGGGCTCTCTTTCTTGCTCTATACTGGAAGCAGGAACCAAGACTATCATGAGTCTCCATGACAACCACACAGAGATGAAGTCAGTTGTGCCCTTTTGTTAGAGAAGCGCTTGTCAAAGGGCCTCTGGCCCAGGATGACCAAGTGGGGGTGCAAAGCAATTGTGTGTGTCTCCGAACTACCACTGTCATGGTCAATTCCTGTATTTCAAAGAGGGACCCCACCGCCTTCAGGGTACAAGAGCTCCGGGGGGTTTGAACTTCCACACTAGTGTCCTCCCTCCCAGCACTTCTTGCTGTACTGATCAGCATAGCAACAGGAAGCAGACAGACAGCAAACTCTATCTGAAAGAATTTAACGGACGTGAGAGTCCACTGTCATTAATCACACATTCCATATTTGTGAATTCATGTGTTCACTAAAAAAAAAAAACTATCCTACCTCAAAAATCAGTGATGGTTTTATGGCCATTGCAGACATACACAGAGCAGTGAGGAATTCCAGCCACCAGACGTTCAGTGGAATCGAAGGGACCAATGTCCTCTTTGCTTGTTTCAGCCTTCTGATAATAGCCAAGCTGCAGTGGTACCCAAGGCCGACCTCATGCTCCTGGTGTAGTCATGAGACAGCAACAAAAATATCGACGTACATTCCACTCATTAGTCCCAAGGAGTCCCCATCTATCTTCATTAAGGTGCGTACGGACCTCCTTACCAGCTCCTTCATCGAAAGCTAAGGGCTTCTGTAAGCCAGAGGGAAAAGGTCCGGTCACAATTGCAACTGTAAACCTGCAATATTAGACATAATCCAGGTGTTCCCAGAAGTCTTCAGGGTGCGAGGTAATCCAGGAAAAGATGTTCTTTAGATAATCACACTGACTCCTCCTTCCATACCCCCCAATTCATAAAAACCCTGATGGCACAGTTCCTCTCTTGGAAACTCACCCCCTCTCTTACCTAATTAAACTCATCTTTTCCATATTCGTGGTCTGTTGGTAAATTCTTTTTACTACAGTGGAAACAAAGCTTATGTTTATGGGAGGGGTGGAGTGTTGGAGGGAGGACAGGGGAAAGGGAAACAATAAGAATCAAGATACATCATGTACAGGTACAATTCTCAATGAGGAACGTCATTATAATGTATACTTAAATGTACCAATAAACTCAATTAAAAATAATTTTTTAAAATATTGATTTTACCACCTATATCACCAGCCTTCCTCCGTACACTGCGTCACACTGTCCAGGTTTCCTTGTCATAGATTATTTATCACCCTGTGTTTTGCATATGTATGATGATTTTGCTGTTCAAAATGCTCAGAGATAAAGTGCTAAAATATAGTCGAATGTGGAAGGCGAGAAGCCGTTCTCATGTTGGATAAGCTTCATTCTGGCATGATTTACAGGGGTTCGATGTGACCAAACCAACTGTGTCTATGTAAAGCGATCTTTAAGCAGCAACAGAAAATGTGACTGCGTGTTGATACGTTGACAAAGATACCGGAAACACAGACTCAAAGGACCTAATCCTGTCATTCTCGGGAGCCATGTTTCCGTCCTCACTGATTCAGTGTTTGAGGCAATTTTACAGCACATGAATAGAGCAGGCGAAGATGAGGGTGGCACCATAGAAAAAGCTTAAGCGAGAGAACACAAACGAGGTACTGATAAGGTGGAACAGTTTTACCACAGGTAGTCTGAAGGGGGAAAGCAGAGACGCTGTCAGGAAATGGAAGCAGCCCAATGGCAAAGCTGTAGCGTAGACCCTCTTCCTCCTTGGGCTGCGTTTTTATTACTAGCACTAAGTCCTTTTTTGTTGAGACAGCATCTCACTAAGTTGCCAAGATGCCCAGAATGGTCTCAAACTTACAGTCGTCCTGCCCCAGCCTCCCAGAGTGCTGGGGACACGTCTGTGTGCTCCGCCTCATTCACCGTCCCTGTGCAAGCATCTTTATCCACTGATTCCTAGAACCCACACAGAAATGCCCAGCCCTTTCCCAGCCGTACATTGCTCTGTGGATTGCAGCCTATCCTCCTGGCTGACTCAATCCTTGCAATGTGCCCGAATCTAACTTACATAATTCCCCCTGGTTGCCTCAGAGGCAAGGTTTCAGCTGCTTCTCGAAGGGAGAGATTCAGGCCCTCAAAAACCTCCCAATGAAACAACTGGGCGGATGTCACCCTCCACACACTAGGGCTGATGAAATATGCTCGGGAGAGTGGGAAGATCCCTGTATGTATGTATCTTAGCACACACGGGGTTTAGTCTGAAGAGACTGCCTACAGAGTAAAAAAAATTTAAAAAAAAAAAATATATATATATATGATCTATTCCCTAGTCCTCTAACAGAAAGTTAGTGTCCGGAAGACAGGAGAAACTCAAAAATCTTAGAGAAACAAATAATCCAATTTTTAAGTGGTTAACTGATCTGAACAAACACTTCTCAAAGGAAGAAATACAAATGGCCCACAGACATATGAAAAGTGCTCAGTTTCATTGGCCAGCAGGGAAATATACTTCAAAACTTTGGTGAGATCCCACTGAATCTGATGCACTACTGAATCTGTTCCACTAGAATGGCAACTACCAAAAAAAAAATTAAATATTGGTGAGATTGTGGAGGAAAAGAAAGTCTTATACACTGTTGGTGGGATGTAAATTAATTCCACCACTATGGAGAAGAGTGTAGCAGCAGCTAAAAACGCAAAAGAAAAATCACGCTAAGAACCAGCTGTCCCACACCTGGGTGTTTAACAAAAGGAAATGAAATCAGCATACTGAAGAGGTACAGGCACTTGCACGTTTGTGGCTGCATTGCTATCTCCCCTCAACCCCCACCCACTATTGGGGATCAAACTCAGGACCTTGCACTCGTATGACGTCACTTTGTTCCTGTACTACATGATGTCATCCAAAATACAGAACCAACTGAGGCACCCAGAGACAGATGAAAGTATGAAAAGAAAACATGGTCCACATACAGGATAAACTATTAGGCAGTCATAAAGAAGAATGAAATCTTGTCATTTGCAGCAAAGTGCACAAAACTGAAAGTCATTGCATGAAGTGAAATAAACCACACACAGAAAGACAAATACTATACACTCCACGCCTATGCGTGGAAGAAGTTTAAAAAGTCCACCTTGAAACTAGAATAGTAATTGCTGAGCACTGAGAAAGCTGGAGGGGGCATGAAAGGAGACCTTAGATTCAATCAGTGCATTATACATTCTCCTTAATGCATCAAATTAAAGTATGCTGATAACAAATAAAATTTAAAAGACTGGCAATGTCTTGCCCTCACACGTGTCATCTGCAGGACTTGGCTTATCATGATACAGGTTCTTGGGGCAAATCTCCGACCTACAGAACCTGACTCATCGGCACTGGCCGGGTGGAGGAATCTGCATTGCTCATGCATTTCCCAGGGGACCCCCCAGGGAGATCTCTCTGTTCCCAGATTTGCCAGATGACTTACCAATGGGGACAAAGGACCCACAAAGGTGCTTTCACAGCAATTTTTCTCTAAAATGGAAACAATATGAATGTAACTATAATAAATACAAGGAAATGATAGAAGATACCAGAACAACTCCAGGCTCATTCAGCCACTTGATGTTTTACAAAGGGACAAAAAATATAGGTTGAAGAAAGATGGACTCTTTAATAGTGTTGCTGGGAAAACTATTTACACACACTAACTGTGGGCCCCTGTCTAATGGTACCCTAAACTAAAATCAAAATGGATCAAAGATCTAAATATCAAAGTGAAAATACAACCTGATGGAAGAGAAAGAAGGGAAATGTCTTGAGCACACAGGCATAAACAAGAACTTTCTGAACAGAAATCCAATTGCATGAGAAATAACATCAAGAATCACCAAATGGGATTACATCAGATTAAAAATCTTCTGCACAAAAAAGGGAAAAAAACCAATAGAGTGAGGAGACAACCTACAGAATGGGAAAAAATTGTGTCAGCTACTCAGACAGAGGACTAGTATCTAGAATATATAAAGAACTAAAAAAAATGAGACCTCCCCCAATACAAGATCCAGTCAAGAAATAGGCAACTGAAATGAGTAGACATTTCTCAGAAGAACAAATGGCCAAAGACATATGAAAAATTGTCCAACATCATTGGCCATTAGAGAAAAGGAAATCAAAACAGTACTGAGATTTATCTCATTCTATAAAGAATAACTATCATCAAGAAATCAAATAAGAAAAAGTGATAAAGAAGCTACAGGGGAAAAGGAAAACCTTCTATATTGCTGGTAGGAATGTAAACTAGTATTACCACTAAGAATGAAAATGGAGATTACTCAGAAAACTAAAAATAGAAATTCCTCTGACCTAGCTATTGCCCTTCTAGGTATCTTGCCAAAAGAATTCAAGACATCATATTACCTGCATAGGTGCATATCCAGGACTATAGCAGTCAAATTCATAATAACTAAATCTTGAAAGGAGCCTATATGTCCATCAGCAGATCCATGAGCAAAGAATATGTGGTATGCAGGCACAACGTAGTACTACCCAGACAGAAGAAAGGATATACTTGAATCAGTTGTAGGAAAATGAAAGCATCTTAAAACCATAATGTTAACTGAAACAAATCAGACATGCAATCTTAAATATCATATCGTTTCTCTTATATCAGAAGCCCAAGGAATAAATAATTTGAAGAAGAAAATAAAAGATAGGTAGTAAGCAGGAAATAGGGAGACAGATACAAATGCAAAGAGAACCAAGAAATAGCAGAAGGGGGATGAAAGGGCAAAGAATTAAGGTGTATTCGGTGCATGTACCAGCTCCCCACAATGAATGCAATTATATGTACTGCAAAACTGTACTAAAATATTAAAAACAAATTTAAAGAAATAATAAGTTGGATAACATATTATGTATACTATATATTATATTATCTATTCCATTAAATAATAATATACATATTATAAGTACTGCATTAAAATTTAAAATTCTAGCCAGTCATGGTAACACACCCAGAATTCCAGCACTCAAGAGGCTGATACAGGAGGATTGCTGTAAATATGAGGCCAGCCTGGCTACCTAGTGAGACGCTGTCTCAAAAAAGAAAACAAAGAAAGATAATCCCCTCTTAGGTTATATTCATTGGTACACCAAGGCAACTTCCCCAATTTTCTTTTTTTTTAATTGAAATCTTTATTGGTACATTATATATACACAACATGATTGCATTCAACAATGAGAATTTGTACCAGTATATGACACAACTTAATTCTCATTTTTTCTCATAGCCCTCCCCACCCTACCATCCCCACCCCCAATACACATAAACTCTGTCTCCTTTCTTTTTTGTTATAATCTCATTATTTTTCCCCTTCACTCCATTACACTTTGAGTGTTTTCTATTTTACAATATATAACATACATTCTAGAACTCATTTACATCTTTATTTTCTCATACCAGAGAAAAGATATGATATTTACCTATCTATCTGTGACCTATTTATTTCACTTATGAGGATGTCCTCAAGGTACATCCATTTAAGTATAAATGATTCAAGCTCATCATTTTTTATGGCAGAGTAATACTCCATTGTGTAGAAGAACCACAACTTTTTTATCCAGTCTCCAGTTGATGGACATTTGGGTTGTTTTCAAGATTTAGCAATCACAAACTAAGCTGCTATAAACATAGGTGCACATATGTCACTGTGATATGAATCTTTTAATTCTTGTGTGCATACACCTAGTAGAGCGATGGCCGGGTCAAATGGGACCTCCAATCCTAGCTTTCTGAAGAATTTTCAAATGGCTCTCCACAGGGATTGTACGAGTCTACATTCCCATCAACAGAGGAGAAGGGTTCCTTCTCTGCAGCCTTGCCAACATTTGTTGCTGGCTAAGAGATGCAAATGAAAACAACATTAAGATTTCATCTCACTCCAATTTTCTTACAGTAGTAAAATGTGCATAACAAAATTTAGCATCTTAGCTCTTTTTAAACGTGTAGCCCACTGACTTTACAGACATTCGAAGAGTTGGAAAGCGTCACCACCATTTATCTCCAAAACTCATCCTGTAAAATAGAAACACACTGCCCATTACACAATAACCTCTCATCCTCTCTTCTTCCCAGACTCTGGTAATTATTATATTTTCTGTCCCTACGATTCTGACTACCCTGGAGACCTCATATAGGCCACCTCACTTCGATTTTTTTTTTTTTTAGGTTTTTTTTTGGAGACAGGGTCTCGCTTTTGTGGTTCAGGCTGGCCCTGAGCTCAGCCTCAAACTTACATCACAATGCTCCTGCCTCTGCCTCCCGAGCGCTGGGATTACAGGCGTGAGCCACCACGCCCGGCACTGGTATGTGGTACTGGTTGCTGCTGGATGTGGGTCTCCACACCCAGTATTGTTATGTGGTTACCGGGGAATCGAACCCGGGTCCTTGCGCTTGCGAGACAGGCGCCGGAACCACTGAGCTAACTCCCCGGCCCCCTCACTTCGATTTTTAAATATGGTATAAGGGAAGAGTAAAATATCTCGGGTATCTTAAAATTCAAACTTCGGCCCTGAAGTTCTGCCCTTAAACATTGGGCACATGTGCCTCGCTCAGTCAGTTTATTAAAATCACTCAAGAGCATCAGCTAAACCACATCTGAGTGAAGTAGGAAAAGGCATTTTCTTTTTTCCAGCAAAGCATCCTATTGATATCACTCCTGCATTTGTCTGCTTTTCATTCTTATAGCTAAATACCTGAGCCCAGTAGAGTTATAAAGGAAAAAGTTCTATTTAGCTCACAGCTCGAGGCGCCTGCACCCCTCTGATTCTGGTGCAGACCTGGTGGCGGATGAGGTATTCAAGAATGAGAAACTACAGCAGCAGACAGGAAACAGAGAAGGGCTCAGGGTGCGCTTGCTCTCTCATCACCACCCAGAACCAGTTCAAGGTTCCCCCACAACTGCTTTATCCCTTCCAAGAACCCGGGCCCAATGACCTATGAATCCCCCCACTAGACTCCGCCCCTTAAAAGTCTCGCCACCAACCGACATCGCTGTGACCCCTTAGGGAACACACCTCATGCAAAGCACCTCCATTCTTCGTTTCTATTGGTCCGTGTTTGGAGTCATAACCATCACATTCATCATGGGAAGTTGCTGTGTGTACGTAGCCCATCTTAATTATTTCTACTCCCTGCCCCTTTCCTCTCCCTCCGCCTCCTCTTCTCCTTCCCATTTCCAAAATATCTATGTCCCTATTTACTGGTACCTCTTTTATTTTGCTCTTTAAATTATTTCCACTCTGAGTTTTCCCATGTAAAAGAAATCGTGTTATAGTTAGTAAGCATTTATTTCTGATTAATATCAATTGATGCTATAGTCTCAAAGTGCATCCACTTTCCTACAAATGACTTTTATCCTTCTTTATGGCAAAGTAATGCTCCACTGTGTATAAATGTCACATTTTCTGTATCCACTCATCCGTCGATGGACGTATAGACTGCTTCCAAGATTTAGCTATTATTTAGAGTTGTAAGCCATCGCAAGTCTTAATAATTTTAGATTGTTGTGTTTCCCTCCATCCCTTGCCCCAACTGTCTCTTGCAGTTTGGTCCAGAGCACTGTCAGCTCTTGCCCAGATGGTTCTAACAAATGTCCAAACTGCTCATCCAGCTGACACCCCTCCCAATAACACAAAACATATGTTAGTCAGGGCAGGCATCCCGGTCCACACGGAAAATCAGTCACGACACGGTTCTCCTGTGGCCTCCAAAGCTGCGATGGATCTGAACTGCACCCACCTTCCCAGGACCATCCCACGTGAGACATTTCTTCCCCACCCAACACGTGAGCCCTTTCATTTCTGCATGACTTCCCTATGACTGCTGTAATAAACTACCCTGAACGTAGTGACTTACACAATGCAAAGATAAACCCTAGGTCACTTCTGGAGGCTAAAATCCAGGCATCTACAGGACCATGGTCCTTGTGGTGGCTCCAGATGAAGATTCACTTCCTGGCTGTTTCCGGTTTCCAAAGGCCACCCACATTCCTTAGCTTAATGCAGCTTCCTCCGTTTTCAAAATCAGCAGCTGCATTTTAAGCTTTCTCTGGCTGTTGGCTCATATCATCACGACCCCTCTGACTCTGGCATGCCTTCCTCCTCTCCTAAGCAGCCATGGGGTCACTCATGGTGGTACAGTCCCAGCGTTCTGAGAGGCTGGGGCAGGAGGACTGCGAATTCTAACCCATGGCTGGAAACTTTGTGACTTAGCAAGACCCTATCTCCAATAATTCCAAAGAAGGGAGGCAGAAGATTAGCATTTCTAGAGATTGTACAGTCCCAGAAAGTATAGCCTTGGTTTAGCACACTGTAGGAACAGACTCCAAAATAAGAATTTCAGTATAAGAAGTTTACCTTGAAGGCAATTTGGGGGCGGGTGCTCCAGTATAGGAGAGAGCAGCCATTCATCAAATAAAGGAAGCCACAAAAGGGTAAAAATGGATAAAATCTTACCATGAACAACCAAGGCTCCACCCTTTCAGAAAGCTCTCACAGGGCCGGGGACTCAGCTCAGTGGTTCTGCATCCGCCTGGCAAGTGCAAGGTCCCTAGTTCAATCCCCGGTAACCACATACCACAGTGCTGGGGGTGGTGGCTCACACCTGTAATCCCAGCACTCCAGGTGTGGTGGCTCAGGCCAGGAAGCTCTCACAGCTAGTTTAAAGCAGGGGTCTGTTATTCCAACCCAGGGGTGAGAAAACAGGTGTTTACCCACCAGCTGAACCATGGAGTGCATACCCCAGGTGCCAGGAAGAACTCCAGCTATTTGGATTGGGCCTTCTCATTGGCCCAGCCAGCTTAGGTGGCTAGAGGTTGTCCTTGGGAGTTTCCGGGAGTCACAGTTGGGAAAACCAGCGTGTGTGTATTTAAATTCTGGATCTTGAAGGTGGAGAGTATTTCTTCCAATAGTGTAGAAAGCCTCAGGAGGGTAATACTTTATTATTTACAAGTCCTGGAGAGGGATATCGAGCAGGCTTGAAGGTCAGGGGGCAAGCAGAGAACAAGAAGGATCCAAGGGTTCATGTTCTTCTGGGGGCCAGGTGTTATCCAAACAAGTTTCCTTCAGAGTGTTACAGCTGTCAGTTAGAGCAAGCAGGGACAAGATCAAGGTCACACTGCAGCTGACAGGTGGTGGCTGTTATGTACCCGCCCAGTCCACGTGGGTGTGGAGTCAGTGACGTGAGCCAAAAAGGTAGTATCTTGTATCTCGTACTTGGTCCCATGAAGAAATGGTCACCAGGAGGTGGCTGGGTCCCCCTCTTGTCTGAATGGACTACACCCAGGACCTGGGAAGAGATGGAGAAGATCAGGTAATGAGCCCTGCTTCTGAGATGACAAAATTAAACTCATTCAAAAATGAATGCTGAGGGGTCAGGGAGTTAGCTCAGTGGTTCCAGCGCCTGTCTTGCAAGCGGAAGGACCCAGGTTCGATCCCCCGGTAACCACATACAATACTGGGTGTGGAGACTCACGCCCAGCAGCAACCAGTACCGCATACCATAGTGCCGGGCGTGGTGGCTCACGCCTGTAATCCCAGCACTCAGGAGGCAGAGGCAGGAGGATTGCTGTGATGTGAGTTGGAGGCTGAGCTGAAGGCCAGCCTGAACCACAAAGTGAGACCCTGTCTCGAAAAAACTCCAAAAAAAAAAAAAGAATGCTGAGACAACATAAAATTATAAGCATTAGAGTATACTTAGCCATAAAGAAGGATTAACTTGAGCCATTCAAAAGAAAATGGATAGATTTTGAGATCATAACACTAAGTCCAAAAGTGAGACAAATAAATCAAATAAGTGAGGTTAAACATTGAAGGGTTTCTCCCCTATAACAGAGATGTATCTCTGTATTGATGAGAAGGGGGAGGAAGAGGAGAGATGTGTAGGATGCAAGGAGAATAAAAAGGATTAAGATGTGATATGTATTACAAATCAAGCCACAAGCTTAAAATAATCCTCTATATCACAAACATACTAATAAAATGCTAGTTTAAAATTTTTATTTATGAGAATTCACTGTAGCATGGAAATAATGCTGGGAGAGTATGAGTGAAGCACCCGACATTTCTGCTGCAGGGAGGAATCATGGGAATCTCAACTGCATCTGCATGCCCCTCCCCCACGGCAGACCTAGGTAAGTGTTTGTCGTATATATAAATGAAGAACTAAATAGACAATGTTGAAAGGGTATTTCTGCATTTGTTAATAATGTTTTTCCTTCCTAGAAGTTGAACTCGGGCCTTTCATAATGAGCTGCGTCCTCTGCTCTATTTCCTTTTTGTTTAGAGACAGGGTCTCACTAAGTTGCCCAGACTGGAGTCGTAATCACAATTCAGCCTCAGCCTCTGGAAGGACAGGCACATGCCACACACCTAGCTTAATTTTCCATTTAGAACCTAAAGTTTTCTTTGTAAGGAAATCCAGCTGGCTGTGACTTCCCTGACTTCTTAATTCTCTTTCCAAACTTTCCTGGAAAATGAGACACGGGTATAAGAAGCAGTTAACACATCAGCCAAGGAGAGATGCAGACTGGAGCTTGACTTTCTAGGTGTGTTGCTTTGGGTAATTTGCTGAATCTCTCTGAGCCTCCATTTCCTCACCTGTAAAACTCAAAGTGATAGGCCTGAGGATTTAGCTCAGTGGTTCCGATGCCTGTCTTGCAAGTGCAACAGCCCAGGTTTGATCCCCAGTAACTACATACAACAATGCTAGGCATGGAGACTCACGCCCACCAGCAATCAGAACCACATGCCACATTGCCAGGCGTGGTGGCTCATGCCTGTAATCCCAGCACTCGGGAGACAGAGGCAGGAAGATTGCTGTAATGTGAGTTTGAGGCTGAGCTCAGGGCCAGCCTGAACTACAAAGCGAGACCCTGTCTCAAAAAAAGAAAAAAGAAAAAAAAAAGTTAAGAGTTATAAAATTACCCCTCTCAGAAGGTGGGAATGAGAACTCATGAAGGCAATATTGTGTGTCATTTACCCCTGTGTCCAGTACATACTGCAGTCTCTAAAAGTGAAGAAAAAAAATAAATTTGTGGGGTTTTTTTCAGTGTATTGAGGTGAAAAATCACATAACATTAAACTAGCCATTTTAAAGCTATTTGGAATTCACAAGATGTGGTGGTACACAGCTATAATCCCCACACTCAAGAGGCTGAAGCAGGAGGATCGCTATGAGCTCAAAACCAGCATGGCTACACAGTGAGTGTAAGACCAAGCCAAACTACATAGTGCAACCCTGTCTCAAAAAGCCAAAAAACAAAAGAAAGTTAGTGGCATTGAGTGTATGCATGAGGTGCAATCCTCACCTCTGTCTAGTTCCAAGACATTTCTACTACTCCAAAAGGAGACCTTGTACCCATCAACAGTTCCTCGCTATATCACCCTAAGGAAGAAAATGTCTAACTGTGGAGGCATTCTTTGTGTGGTAATGAGTTCCCTGACACAGAAACAATCAAGCATAGAGCAGAATGTTCTGGAGATGCTGTCCTGGGGAATCTCACTTAGAATTAACCACTGATTCTCAACAAGCTTCTCCCCAAAGGCATGTTTGAAGACATTTGTGCTTGTTACAATGGGAGACTGCAGATGCGGCTGGAATCTAGTGTGTAGAGGACAGTGATGTTGCTAAAAGCACAGTCCACAGAATGCCCTGCCCCACACCATGACAAAGTACTCTGTTGAAAATGGCATCAAATTGACTAATCCTATGCTTAAGTTAAGTGCCTCTCAACATCAACTTGGAAGTCAGAAGTTCTTTTGTTACATTATTATTATTATTACACATCAGTTAAACAAGGGCATGGGAGTTACTGTGATACTTCTATTCATGATGTACACTGATCATATCTGTCATATTTCTACCTTGCCACCCCAACCCCTGGTGCCCTTCTCAATCCCTAGGAGTCAAAAAACACAACTCATAACAGTTAAATTTTGAGAGTGGCCTGTAAGTTCGTCAACAAGTGAATTGATAAAGAAAATGTGTCTGCACAGGATGGAACACTACTCTGCTATGAAGAAGGATAAACGTGAGTCATAGGTAGGAAAATGGATACAACTTAAGACTATATTTCAAGTAAAATAAATTGGGAACACAAACTGAAATATCCCATTGTTTCTCTCATACTAGAAACCCAAAAAATAAATAAAGAGCAAAGTAAAGATAATAGGAACTGAGGCAGATCTTTTACAAAAGGGAAAGGGTGTGGGGAGAGGGAAGAGAAATAAAAAAGAATTACAATGTGTTATGTACATGCACCAGCTCCCCATGATGAATGTAATTGTTATGTGCTACAAACATGTACCCCAAAACTTTAATGAGTAAAATTAAATTAAAATCTAAGTCTTCCACAAAACTGTGCATTGCAATTGGCTATTTTTGTGTATCTTTTTTTCCATTTAGTGTGACATTCCAAGGTGCCATCAACGAATGACTCATACATCTCAAACTAAGATCTCCAGCTGGGCATGGTGGCACATCCCTGTAATCTCAGCACTCAGCAGGCTGAAGCAAGATCTCAGTGAGTTCAAGGCCTGTCTGCACTACATAGTAAGTTCAAAATCAGCCTGAACTTCACAGTGAAACTCTGTCACAAACAAACAAACTCTTAAGATCTCCATGTTCACTGTCTTACAGTCAGTAAATCAAATGGTAAATTATTTGCCTTGGATATAGTGTTGAAGAGGGTGACTATTTTAAAATCCTCACTATATAGCCAAGTGAGGGGGTGTATCCTGATAGTCTCAGCTACTTAGAAGGCTGAGGCAGGAAGATCACTTGAGCCCAGTAATTGAGGCCAATCTGTGCAATACAGCAAGACCGTGTTTCCAAAAACAGTTCAAATAAAATCAAAGAAAAAAGGTTTTCTCTGACTCACCATTGTGTAGGCCTCTGTCTAAGGCCGATTAGCACCAGTCTGCTTTCAGGCCGACGGTGAGGGAACACAGCATGGTACAAACAAAGATGCTCGAAGGAAGAGAAGAGGATCCCTCAACCTACTTCAAGGTCATGCCTCCAGTGACATCACTTTCTCCAATGATGTCACTTTCTTCAGTGGCCTCACTTCCTCCCACAAAGTCCCAGGTCATAAAGCTTTCACCACTTTTCCATAATGCCAGGAGTTGAGGATCCAGCCTTGCACGCTTGAGCCTTTGTGGACATTCCAGATCTAAACAGTAGCAAATTCAGAACAGACAAATCCATAAAGAATAAGAGAATAATTATGATTCCCATGGTAACCATAGAATAGAGAATGACTGGTTGCACAGTGTGCTTTATCTTGGAGTGATCAAAATGATCTGGAATTAGAAACGAGGAGTGGAGCTTGCACAATATTTCAAGTGTACTAAGTCTTTGGATTAATTGGTATAAAATAGTTAATTTTTATTTGGGATATAGTACACTGGTAAGAACATTGCCTAACATGTTGGACAGTCTGGGTTCCATCCCCAGCACTGCAAAGACAAATAAGCAAAGTACGTTTATGTGACTCTTACCTGAATTTAAAAAGGAACAAGAAATAGAAAGAGATAATCTTTTGCTGGGAGAGTTTAATG
>PVIR01020259.1:0-30835 GCA_004026965.1 Petromus typicus
TTTTTTGTTACAATCTCAACATTTTCCCCTTTCACCTTATTTTACATTGAGCATTTTCTATTTCACAATATATAACATACAATGCTAGGACTCATTTACATCTTTATTTTCTCATACCAGAGAAAAGATGCGATATGTACCTATCTGTGCCCTATTTATTTCACTTATGAGGATATCCTCAAGGTATGTCCATTTAAGTGGAAATGATTCAAACTTATCATTTTATTGCAGAGTAATACTCCATTCTGTAGAAGAACCACAGCTTTTTATCCAGTCTCCAGTTGATGGACATTTGGGTTGTTTCCAAGATGTAGCAATCACAAATTGGGCTGATATAAACATGGGTGCACATATGTCACTGTGATATGAGTCTTTTAATTCTTATGTGTATATACCTAGCAGGGCAATGGCCAGGTCAAATGGGACCATCAATCCTAACTTTTTGAGGATTCCCCAAACTGATCTCCACAGGGGTCGTACAAGTCTACAGTCCCACCAACAGTGGAGAAGGATTCCTTCTGCAGGAGACTCTCTTGAGCCATGGAGTTTGACACAGGCTTGGATAGTATTGCAAGGCCATATCACAAAAAAAAAAAAAACAATCACCCCACTTTCATTGTAAATTGCACTAAGCATTCATTTTTATTTAAAAATGATACTGATAGAACATATACCAATTGTGATAATTAATAGTTACAGGAATGTTTAACATTGTAAGCAGCACAGCCACTACAGGTGGCTTTTCTGTTTGGGTAAATGTAATAGACTACTCTAAATACAACATAACTCTGAGAGAGTTAGGCTTGTTGTTTATGTTTTCCAAACATCAGGGCCAACTCAAGAAGACTAGACTTAGCCTTTGATGTTTGAGGCAGCTGAGTTCTACTCTAGAAAGTAAAGGATGGGTGGCCCCAGGCAGAGTGCAGACCTGAGCTCATGTGTGGAAGATGCAGACGCCGCTAGGGGAGAGCACGAGCCAGCACGTGGCGTGTGTCAGAGCCAACCAAGGGTGCCCAGAGGCTGGGTCTGCCTGGGGGACTCCCGCACCACAAGAGGGGACACACTCCAGCAGAAGGCTGTGCCTGCTCCTGCTCCGCACAACGCGGTCTCACTCAGCCAGAAGTGCACCTTCCCTTCCCTTCAGAAGTGCCCTGAACGTGGCTGAGAAGAGCCGGTGGCAGAAGCCTCATATGAATCGTGCACTGGTGGCGCCTAAGTGTGACGGAAGACTTGGAATACAGGAACACTGCTTACAGATTCTTTGCTGTTGCATAAGATCTACAGACAAACCTTGCCAAAACAATGGAAACAGTAAGTGATCCAGGGCAAATAACCACAAGACCAGGAACAATTTTACCACCTTGGTTTGCTGCAAAATTGATCAACAGCAAAATGCACTGCTCCATAGGAATTAGGTTCCATCTCATGCTGCTGCCATGAGACAGCCTGACCTGACTCTGGCCACTGTTACAGAGCAATCAGAAGTTTCCTGACAGCTGTGCTGGATTTTCTCTACTTTGCTTTACATCACTATTTCTGATAACAGCCTATTAACTCTCATTGAATAATAGCATACATATCTTTCAGATACATAGTTTAGTACTTATTTCTGTGGATAGGAGTTGAAGAAAACTGTCTCCTACATTAGACGTGTAATTGATAAGAAAGATAAAATATCAGAGATAAAAATAAGATTATGATAATTCATGTTAAAAACAAAACTATTAGAAATTATATCAAAGAGTGTCATTATAAATCACATGCTGTAAGAATAAACTCCACTTGGAGTGAAAGGAATTAATAAGATGTTAAAGCTAATGATTGGGATCAATAGAAAATGATAATTCTTCCCACTTGGAAGTCACACTTCCTGTGCGTGAATTATGCTCTCCTAAAATTTTAAAGAACTATAAAACACATTACTCCTGGAAGTATAAGTTTTACATTCACAATTACAAAAATGTGCATGTTACCTGATTTACTAAATAGAAAAAGAGCATATTCATTTGTCTTCTGTGAGAAACTTTGCCATTTTTCTTTATTGTGATGAGTAGCTATGAAAATGCTTCACCCTCAGTTCTCATTTCCCACCCCTCCTGGCTTGCTCACCCCCGAGCACATCCTGCACCACTCCTGAAGAATGTGACAGTATTCATATAGCATAACCTTGCAACCCAGCTCAGTGCGATATTGGCCTGAGTCTTTCTTTCCAGTCCAGGAGATTTACCATTTTTCTTTACTCTCAGAAAAGACCTGGAGTTCAGCTCATTTATAAACATGGTCATTCTTAGGTCACTCAAACATATGCCCCCAAACTGAGAAATAAACTATAAAAAATTGTCTGGGTTCATAAGATTGCCTGTAAGTTATTTATCTACTTTTCTCCAGAAACCTGAAAAACTTTCAAGAGCCTCAATTTTATTTCTCAACCCATCAGGCCTCCAAGTGGCTTCTGTTGTATCATCTTTTCCAAACCAAAACTTCTAACTCATCAGTGGCCCCAGAACTTTACATAACCCATCTTCATATCTTCCTGAGTACCATGGAGTCCTTATGTCATGAGCACCCCATGTGAGCTATGTATGTGAGCAGAACAGGCATCACTGAATCATAATTTCATTTGCTTATAATTTCTTTGGTTTCAGCTGTTTCAGGTATTTGAGCCTTTATGAAATGTTTTTTCATTCTTGCAAGGTAGAGATCAACAAATGAGGGCTGCAGGAATGAATTTAGTTCAGTATCTATTCTGATAGAATCTGGGAGCTAACAATGTCTTCTCTATCTTTTGGTGATTAGAGAACATTCCAGCAGGCATCAGGCCAAAACAACACAAAAGTTGAAAATAGTCATTTAAAGTTTTCATAGCCATTCACTATGGCATGAGCTTCATCTGTGTGATCCACTGACCTGTCTTGAACAGGATTTGCACCAGTGCAGTGTGGTCTGATCCATGCTGTATCAGCAAAGGCCCTGGAGCCTTCAAAGCAGAAGAAACTTACTGTGTGGCCGCTCACTGGCCGAGAAGTTGCTCATCCCACTTTATGGTGCAGCTCTGCTCTCGGTGCTCCTTTCACCTCCCAGCTAAACTCTTTCTGGTGAGAATAGCATCTTACTAACTGTCACTGCACAGTAGCTTCAAGAAAGTGAAGGTGCAGACCTCACTTTTCGCTCTCTTTTCCTTAAACACTTTGGGTAGCTCCTCCTACCGATGACTTAACTAGAGTCATGATCATATAATAGCCAAAGATGACTGTCCAGCCTTGAAAGGAGCTATGAAAGGTTACCTCAAATTAAACAGATAAATAACTAAAACCAGACCATTGCTCACCTGCATATAGTGAGGTAGTGATCCAACACTCCTCCATGTCCTCAGAGCTACCTTGGAGTAAACCCTTTCCCCTCTTTAACAAACTATATGGTCAACAGCAATAAATGACCCCAAGTGTGCAAACCTGAGTGGCCAGCAGCAGTTCCTCCCTAGGGACCATGGGCCTCAGTGGTTTTCCTCAGGTCTAAGTTTTCATAAAGTTGTATTTTGAGCCACACAATTGGTCATCGAATACCTCTCTCATTTCCAATTGAAATGCAGTTTTAGCTGTTCCTCATTTTCTAAATGCAATAGTGAGAATTAGCAGTGCAATACTTTCCCAGTAAATTCATGTTTAAATCCCATGTACTATAGCTGAAAAGCAGAAGTCAAGAAGCAGTGTACATCCATAGCCATGCTGTGGTCCACCCTTTCTGTGCAGTCACAGAGGTGCTCAGTTATGAGCAGCACTAGCTGCAGTGTGGCTTGTGAACCACTGCTGATCCATGCAGAGGATTTCATGAGGTGAAAACAATCAACTAGTTGGAAAAAACAGATGAGCAAAGAGCAAAGTGCTGCTCTCTCTCAGGTGGTTTGAGAAACACCAATCAAACTTTCTATTCTAGTTCTGAATTTTCATATATATACATATATATATATGTATATATATATATGTATATACATACAAAGCAAGATTTAAAAGAATTATTCCATAATAATAAATAATCAAGTCAAACTTCTTCATTATTTAATCTTTTTAAAGACTCCACAATTAAAGCATTTTCTTCCATTTTTATTTGAGGTCACTGCTTATAAACAAAGCAATACAATTTTTCTAAATGAAGCATATAAGCCAGGTATGGCAGTGCATGCCCATAATCCCGGCCTCCGGGAGGCTGCAGTAGAAGCATTACAAGTGCCAGCACAGACTGGATAATTTACTGCAATTATAGATTTTATTTTACTCAAAATGAGTGTTTTAAAAAAGGATTTGGAAGGATTTGGGGTGTGTTTCAGGGAAGACCTTGGTTTTCATCGCCAGTACCAAAATCAATCAATCAACATTCAATTGAATGAGTTATATTCAGTTCATTGTATCTATTTTTGCCATTTTCTTTATAAAATGTGCATATTAATTTTAATGCTGGTCACAGCAAGGTGGATACCATTTAGGAATGGTATTTATCCTGATTTGGGTTATGTTGAAAAACTGTTTGGTAGCATGACTGATTTGGGATATCAAAACTACCTGAAGATTACATTACACAAAACTGATCCTGTTTTAGTACAATAAGAATGTATTTGTCTCTGAGTGATGGTTCCAATGTGTTTCCATAAGTGAAGAGACTTCTCTTTAGAGATGCAGATAATGAAGTCAAAAGCATGCTTGGCAGGGCTGGGCATTTAGCTCAGCAGTGCTGCACCTGCCTAGCAAGTGCAAGGTCCTGAGTTCAGTACTTGGTACCTAAAAAAATGTAACTGTGGCAGTAAGCCACACTGAACACAACAGGCAGCTAGCTGCACACTTTCGCTAGTGGAACAAACACTGCCATGAGGCCTTGTTTGCCACTGGCAAATGGATATAAGTAGCACCACCTTTCACTTGGAGATACTGTGATGATTAAAGAAAATCATGTTTGTAAAGATCAGATGATCAGTAATATCACTTATTTTCATAAAGAAAGGACTCTGTGCAGAACATTTCATAAATCTACATCAATTTACATGTTTCTAACACAAACTCTTTGCAACATTTCCAAACGTTTAGGAAACAGTCTGCTATGTATTTAGGGATTTCTGAATCACTATGAGTATGGCACACACAGGGCAAGGGCAGAGCATGTCAAGAGACCTCTCTTGTTTGTCAGTAGATTAAGCTGACATTCTGCAAGTTTTTTTTTTTCATAACAGAAAAACATCAACATTAGCTCAGTTATCTCAATTGTGCTTAAGTGTGAAATGTTACACCAATTAACAAAATTTTGGAATGAGATACAAATAGCTTATTTAAAAGTAATTCAGGTTTTGAATTTCAAATGTCAAGAGAACATAAAGGGAAGCTGTCATGCTTCACAAGTCAGTGGAAGGCCAGGAAGTGCTGCCCTGGCCATCTTGGTTTCCAGAAGGAGCTGACTCTGGCCAGACGTTGGGCCAGTGGTGTCTGAGGGCCCCAGTGTAGCTATTCATGCACTTGATGTCAAGGACCCCACGCCAATGTCGAGACTGCGAGTCTTGGGTTGGGTCAAGCAACTGGCACAGTGTTCTGCCAAAGCTGCCTGAATAAAAAGCTAACAGTGAAACCCCAAAGACAGCAGAAAGCCTATGTGGCTCTTGCGGTCTGACAGCTCAGTGCGTACCCCTGGACCTGAGAGCAAAGTGTGTTTGATTCAGCTCCCCAGTGTCCCGAGGGCCCGTAACACTCGTTCCTAATCTTGCTCCACAAACTGTTGAAGCAGGGTGTCACTAGGACAACAGGAAACAGCAGCCAGGAGGAGGGAGCACAGGCCCTCCGAACAGGGCCGTCCTCCAGTTCCCCCAATCCTCGCTTTCAACCACTAAGTAAAAAGTTGTTATGACTTTAAAAATTAATAAAATATTTTTAAAATTTCAATTATACACCTCCCAGTAAAATTTACCCCTAGAAAACAAAACTGAAAAGATATGGTCCTTGATAGTGGGTGACACTGCTTTTAACTGAGCCCCACGAAGTAAAACGAAGGAACTCGGGTTTCTTTGTTTTACTTCACTAGGCTTGTGGAATTCATTTTCTTTGTGTAGCCCCTAATCCGTGCCTGGGGATTGCTTGTTTAACAGTTAATATCTGAGGCGAGGATGTGGGGTGCCCCTATGGTGCAGCACTCTGGAAGTTCACAGTGGGAAGACTGTACATTCCAGCCCCTCCTGGGCAATTTAGAGACTTAAAGGGATCCTATCCCTCAGAGTGAGATAAAAATGAGGCTGGATATGGAGATCAGTGTGAAGGTCTTGAGTTCCATTTACTCATATGACCAGAAGACACAGATGCGAAGTCCACTGAAACAAAACTAGTCACTGAAAGGTATTTGTATCACGTGAATCCTGGATTTGTTGGATTTGTCCTGGAAAGTTGGATTTGTCTCACATTGATGCTTTGAATTTCTAATATTATTAGGGAGTAAATTATTTCTCATCATTGCAAATCTATAAAAGACGAAAAGGGAAACACAGATTTAAGAGAAAGGGATGAAGCCGTTTGAGGTGGAACGATCGGTATGGCATGTCCCCTGCCCCACTAAACGCTTCGCTTCTTGAGAACCGCGCACAGGTCCCGGTGGTGCACGCCTTTTTCCGTTTCTCTTCGGGGCTTTAGGTGAACAGGGAGGTGACCTTTCTGACACATGTGAAGGTTTTCCCTGTCAGTGTGGGCTCACTCTGTCCGCTAACAACAAACTGCACACAAACACGTGGCTGACGCCGGATGGTCACAGGGCTACCCACCGCTGTGCAGCGCCCGCACATGAGCGACCACTCACCCGTCACCGGCTTTTGTGTCTCTGTTTTGTGCGGAGCTGTGGACAGGGCGGGGTTTCAGCAGCACCAGCTTCTCACCTCCCACCACTCTGCCCACGACAGCCCACCCAAACCGCCTGCAACATGACGGATAGCATTTATGTGTTAATTATTGTTATATGTAAACTTTCATTTGGCTTTTATTGCTGTGTGGTAAAAGCGTGTATGAAAAATATTTTATATACAGGTATATTCTGTTATCTTATCAATTAAAGAAAAATCATTAAAATCTGTTTCATTAACTACCTTTTAAAAGCTTTAGAAGTATTATTTCAAAAGAAAAAAATTGCTGGTGGAAACACAGGGCTAGAGGAGTACTGTTTTGTATACTCTCTTTAAACCCATATTATTTAATATATTTTCTAATGAATTTCATTCTAGAAGTCCATTCATTCTTCCATTTCAGGAAATTTCTACAGAATATGAAAATGAAAGTGATACTGAGAATTGACCAAAACTGATTACGTGTCGTAGATGAGTTCAAATCCCTAGGAACATGCAGATATTATATCAGCAGTATTCTATAGTTTAATACCATCTTTCAACTTTTGAAAAAATTTCAAAAGGAAGCTGTTCAATGTGAGACAAACTTTGAGCAATTATATTATTAAATAACTGTACGTTAAAGTTACAGGTTAAAGAATTAGCTATGTAGTAGTGAAAATGATATCAGATGTGTGGATTGTTTACCTAACCGTTCTCCCTTGTTCCTATCAGAAAGTGTACACTTGTCCTGAAATGCAGGTGAGACAGGAGCAATTGCCACTCTGTCCCTGGGCTAGAATTCCCCAGACAGTGGATCCTGCAGAAACAGCTCTGCCTTGCATTCAGACTGCTCAAAGTTTCGCCTCTCCGTACGGGCCTTTCAGAACAGGTATTTAAAATAAAGCAACTCCTATGCAGCCCCGGGTCAGTATCTTCTCCTATTTGTCCTTGTGCATCTTTAAGATGAACCAGTTTTCTGAACTTCTGAATGATATTTAAGGTATGACAAGTGCAGCAATAAAATTCCCTCCTGTGGGGTCATTTGTAAGCATGTCATTAGCAGACATCACTCATTGATCTCTATAGATCTGTGACAATCCTGCTTTTCTCTTCAAGACCCGTCTAAGCCACTGAAAAGCCCGACACAAGAAGACTCCAGATACAATCTGCAGATTAGCAAAGAAACAAGCCTTGTTTAAATTGTTCGTGAAGGTCACCATGGAGGTCAAGGTTAAGGGGATGAACAGTAGATCATGATCAGTGGACAAAAAAAATGCTGTGCATGAACAAGAAACTATTATTCTGCCACAAAAAGGATGGCATGTCACCTGTGACAGAGCAGACGGAATGCAGGTGGGAAAATGAAATCAACAGCAAAAGAGCACAGCACTGAACAGTTCAGCCATTGTGGAATCTAAGAGAGACATCCCGTGGACCTGAGAAGAGCAGTGGCTCCAGAGGCTGGAGAGGAGGCGGGGAGGGAGCAGAGGCGGTGAGCGGAGCGAGGAGCTCAGGGGCCGCTGCACAGCGTGCGCCGGACTAACAGCTGTGCGCTGTGCGTCTCTGGTGCTCAAGGGGGTCTGATGGTTCCCGGGGACAGAGCTGGGTGACCCAGGACACAGAGCCCCACACTGTGGCTCAAACACTGCGTGATGCACGTGTCATACAGTGCCTCAAATGTGCATAATGCCTACATTTTTATGATTCAGGGAAAAGAAATTTAAATATTATGAATTACATCTGCAAATTAATACAGACCTCTTCTAAAATTATTACATGTTATGGTATGAGTTATTCACTCTGAAATATTTATGTAAAAATACATCCCAAAACATAAAATATGTATCTGTTTAATTAAATTCTGATGTAACTTGTATATATGCATTTATATGTGATGTATTTATATGAATATAGTAGCTGGTATAATTCTGTTGTTTTTGAAAAATGATATTTCTGACCTCTCTAAAACACAGAAAAGAATGAGATTCTCATTGCTAAATTGAAAATTAATAGAGACAGAAATTTGTGTATTTATAAAAGTTTCTTGTAGATATATAAATATAATAAATCAATCAAAAGCTTAAAAAGTTACAGAGAAATATGAATTTGGGAAAACTTTGAATAAAACAAAGACTACAGAATGAACAAAAGAACAAGTCTAACCCACAAAATAGGAACAATTGTGTGATTTTCAATACAGAAAACTTGATAATTGTTTGAGCAAAATTATAACCTTTTACAAAAGAGCAGCAATCGAAAATATGTAGTGCTGATAATTCAGGAAATATCACTGTGGGTCACATTATTAAAGAAACAACGACCTGATGATGAGAGAGAGAGGGGGGTGACATGACTATTTTACCATAAACTCTTTCATGTTTGTTTTATATTTATAACCACACTAATTTACAATGTCAGCTCACTCTGGACAGAAATGCATTTTAGACTTAGAAGACCATAATCTAAGTCAAATGCAATGCAGTAGTGTCACTATAAAATTTCAAGTAAAGTTTTTTTTTTTAATTGTAATGATAACTGTAACAATTTTATCAGCTTAACTTTTCAGGAGGCCCTTATGAATTTACCTACTGAGAAATTCAAATAACCTTTTACCCACGACTGTCCAGCGTGGGTCCTGAGGGCTCAGGTGGACATCACACCCTGGCCACGGTCCCCCAACACCCCTCCAGGCTCTGGTCAGTCCCGTGGAGGGCCCGATGTGCTAAGGTCACGCTACCAGGGCAGGAAGGAGCCGTGTGCCTGCCCCGCCCAGAGCTGTGCCCTGTCACAGCGTGCCCCTGCTGGGTCCGCCAGGGCCCGGCTCACGTGCCGGAGTCCAAGAGAAGCAGAGCAAGAACCATGAACAGCAAGACGTACAGTGAGACGCTAGAAGAGCGCTTTAAACAGAGGACGTCACACCCAGCCTCACACTTATTTCTTCTGAAAGTACAGGGTAATCTGCTGTGGAATGTTTAGAAGTAGCTTGCATTACTCTTTTTTAGGAAACTTCACAGAATACTATTGTAAGCATAAAGACAAAGAAGCTGAAATGTGTATCACTCTAATTCTGTGAGTGAAACCCCATTCAAGTAGAGGCCCACATAGAGAAAAATAATTGGGGGCATACTTTGGTTGCCTCTAAGAAATACCCAGTGGTACCAAATCTTTGAGGTTCTTCACCAGCTTCACGGGGGCGAAGGGTTGGGGAGTCCACACTGTGGAAAAGGCTGATGTTTCAAGAAATATTTTTATGGACCAAGCCTGAAAAACAGGTATTTGGATTGGAAGCAAAAAGCTCTGCAGAGGGAAATGGGAGGAATTACCAAGGGAAGGCCGCACTGGCTGAGGAACGTGCTCCCCAGGAGTAATTGCTCCTCACTGTCTGAGTGCTCTGAACGCTGTGGACAATCTAGTCCTCCACACATATTCTGTGCCAACAGTATACTATTGCTATTTATTCACAAAGAAAAAATTATTTCAAAGTGCAATTTCCAAAACTACAATACAAGAATTTTAGAAACTGACATCAGATTTCCCGCACAACAGAAAGTGAGTTAAATTCTTTTCTTTTGGAAAAGAACCTTCAAGTTCCACACTAGCAGACCTATGCATGGTAGGACATGGGCATTTTTCCCTTTAGGTCAAAGACCTATTACAGAATATGTAACATCAAGACACTTTGAGAGAAGTAGTTAGACCTATAAATGTAGCAGATGACTGAACTGAGAAACATCAGAGACCAACTGTCCAGAGACAAGGATGACACAGTAATTGACACCAGAAGAATGGAAAAGTTAGTCATCTCAGAAAAGCTTGATGCTCGAGCTTGTGATTTCAAACATATTTTCCAAACTCATTTCAGTTTGAGTTTCAAATCTGTAAGTCTCCAATAGGATTCAATTGGTTTTATGTTCACAATCTAAGTGACAAGATGAAATCCGGTGTATAGCTAAGATTAATATAGCAAAAATCTAATAGATTACAAAACAAAAAGTCAGAAAAAGAGATGGAACCCTCAGCAACCACCCCAAAGGCTGTATCTTAATGTAACTGACATCGCACCAAAATTGAATTTTTACTTAGAGCAGCCAAACAGAGCTGTAAGAGGTTCGAAGAAAGATTATGTATTTTCTCAGTATTACTCTAAACTTTACTGATCACAAGTTATATTTGGAATTATTCTCTTAAAGTAAACCATGAAGGTGGTTAGTATGGTTAATACTTTACCATGCTCAGTCCTTACTTATGTAAAGAAAATGATTCCAAAAGACACATTTCGACCACTTGGACTTAAGAGATTTGTCTTCTAAAATCAAACCTGCTTTTCTGTACACTAGAAATCCAGGGCAGTATATCTGCATGAAACCCTGTGATCCTCAGCTAGTGGATCCTTCAGGGTCTGTGTACCCTGAAACAGACCAGCGATGAATTATGGTATGAAACATTTCACAAACAGTGAAAGAAGAACATTGTTTTGAGGAAACTGCAGTTAGGGAAGGGACCTTAAGTATACATCTTGAGAGAGTGCAAAAGAGAAGGAATATCTGAGTATAGAGGTGATGGGACTTTGTTCTTTCATGTAATCACGGATACTTGACCGTGAGGAAGACACTGTGTTGAGTGTGAAAATACAAATGTAATTAAACCTTGCCCTGGCTAGGGGAGAGAAAAGACACTACATGGTTTCCTATGCTTTAGGATAGACTGTAGTGTCCAGCGCTGGGGTGAAACACTACTCTCAGTATCCAGAGGGTGACTGGCATTTGCCTTCAGTTTGTATTATCCTTGCTCTCCATTGGGTATGGACCAATACTCCCCTCATCAATTAAAGGTATGCAAATCCCAAATATTTCAATTTATTTTGCAATAAGAAATCATAGTAACCAGGAATTAAAATTGTTTTGTGTAGCCTGGGTTTCATGTCATATATGTAGGACACATGTCTTTCTGTTTTGCTATAAACAATTACCTACATATTTTATATGTAATATTGTAACCAGGAATCAGTTTCAGCGATTCACTATTTTTATAATATTTTTTATGATTTAAAAATATACATGGACTGAAATTTATTTAATTTCAAGTTACAACGCAATAAAATGTCAGAACTGAAAAACAAGAGCATTTGAAAAATGCACACCTATCTCTCTCTTTTTATTTACACTTCCAAAAGAATATAGAAACTTCTGTTAACTTTATTTATTGGGATTGTGAATTTACTATCCTTAAAGTTTATTTTCTTTTTGAAATATGCATTTCTAATATGAGTTCATACACACAACAACTGTAAATTTTCAGAAACTATAGATTAGGAGTTTCTTATAACTTTAAGCATCTAGTCATCACTACTTCGCCACATGGCCACGGGTAGAGGTACTCTGGTTGAAGGCTCTGGTCATTTCCAGCTTCTCTTCAGTTTTTATTTTCATAGAAAGTTACATACAACATATAGTTCTTTCTCTGTGTTATGCATCCGTGTCTATTAATACATAGGAAAGGACTCATAGTTTGCTCTGATTTGTCCAACCATTTGACACCGTACTTAGAATTCCATTGTACACAGAGGGAAATAAATGAACAGTGCAAGTCTCTATGCAGTCTTTATTTTTGTGTTCTTAGAAGGGCATGTAAATCTTCTGACTTTTTAAAGATGGAAATTCAGCTAAGCACAGCTAACATCAGTATTCCTCAGTCATGTCGCAGAACTGAGATTAAATGGGTTTTTTTTTCCAGTTTTGGATTACACATATCTATGCATAAACACATCTTACTAAAATGGATTTAACACTATAAAACAGAATTATAAAAGAAAATGAAATTACATGTGCAGTTTAAAATATTTTCGTACTTACAGTAAAACTATGAATATCAAAATGTTGGTAATTTAGTAATCTAGTTTATGTCTGAAATACTTTCAAATTAAAAATGAATTATTCATTTACAACAATCATGAACATACTGCATTAAATGCTTTTCTTTACTTAAACAAAAGGACTTAAATTATCTTTGTTCCATAGAGTACCCAGGGATCCGATGGACTTTTTTGCGCTCTCACACTCTTTTCCTAGTTTTTCTCCCAGAGCACAACTCTCTGTGGTAAACGGCTGCCTTATTGGACCAGTCTAAGCACCACCCACATCAGGTTGCCCAGAGCTCCAGCTGGACTCTCAGTGGCGCCATAAATATCTGTTTGAAATTAGGACATTGGCCAGATCAACTCTGCGTCTGTCTCAGGTGAGGGATGGTGAATAGGGCTCCTTAAAGCTCATCTCATGGTGAGCACTGAGTGTGCGTTTAAACTTGTATGGGAACACTACTCACTGCAAATGATTTTGGAGTTACATATTTTGACATCTACATAAATTTGTGTGATGATACACATAACTATGACAGTTATAATGGGTTATTGCTTTACAAAATTATCTATATATCCCTAACATTAGGCAGTATCTTTCACATTAATCCCTATATACATAAATATGGATTTTATATATGTATGGATATATATATCCAACACATATACACAATATGTACTTTGTCAGAGATTTTTTGATTTCCTAAATTTGATGTCAGAATTTTACAGATGAAAATTACTATAATGAAAGTGAGGTATAAATATAGACAGTGATCTTTTCCAAGCCACATTGAAATTTTCCACTCACTGAGACCTCAGAAAAGTTAAATGATCAGAGCAGAGCATGCACAAAGTATGTCCACATCATCGTCATCTGCTTTATCACACCAATGACAGTCTATGAAAATGCACGTCCTCAGAGATCAAGCAAGCTAATCAAGGAGACAGTATCTCCTGCTGAGAGAGGTCATGATATTTTGTTCTTTTTAAATGTTAAACTAGAATTTAGAAATCTACTATGTGCTCCTTTGTTTTCCTGCTTAGATATAAAAATCTTCACAGGCAGTCAGTATCACAGACTCAGTATTTCCTTTCAGCACCACTTTTGTGTGTGCAGAGATTCAGTGTATTTCTAAAGTTCAGTTCTGCATAACAAAGTGTAGCATGACATCATGGAGGAATTCTTAAAACATAGTGCGTACCTGAAATCCAAGTAGCTTTTCACTAGGCTTAATGTGCCTCTGAAATTCACATTCCACAGGTTGTATCACTTTGATTCCATCTTCATAAAAAACATAGAACATATTCCCAATTCCCAGACCTTAGGAAGAGAAAGACATTCAAAAGTTAAAGATAAAATTATCAGAAAGCTTCACAACAAGAGCTGGCAGCGCCTGAATCTCTGTCAGGACAGGAGCCTGTGCAGCTGCCTGTCCCTGACACTATCCCACGGGCCACAGCACTGTGGCCACACCCTGGGGTCCACGAGCTTCGGATACGCCTGTCCTCACCCCGTCAGTGGATTCTTTGATGTAGTAAATGTTTCATACATTTTTAAATAACTATAAATGGGACTACAAATTCTTTAGACTATTTCAATTATTCATATAGACTATTTTGATTCCTTTCCTACTTAATGAAGGTGCTAAAGGACAAATGTAATTGTCAAAAATTAAACTTATTCTATTATTTTTAGAGTTCACTAAGTGAAATAAAGTTTTTGTGGGACTTTACATAAAGGCTTATAGGAGACCAGTAGATTTTGAAGAATATGTATTTTCTTGGACTATATTTTGATCGAGTCACCCTATGAAGAAAACTAACATTGGTTTTTACATGAGTATTTTTGAAGTTTGGTTTCTATCACTGAGTATGAATGGATTTAAGGTCTCAGAACAATGTCAGTGGAATAATGTAAACCCCACTCTTAGTTCTTTTCCCAGCACAGACTTGGCTGTGTGGCATCCCACAGTCACCGCCCTCGTCTGCAAGTCCCTTCTCATGGTGCAGGAGTGAAGCACTGACACCGGAAGCCGCTGGCTCGCGGTATGAGCTGGGAGTTTCTGCACGCTCATACATGCCTCTCCTCGGGCCCCCCATTTCTGCTCTCTCCACACACTCAGTCCTAACATTACAGTCTTCCTTCTCGGTCCCTCACCTGCAGCTTTTTTTTTCAGTTATACTGATTTGATCAATTGAATTGATTCAGCCTAATCACATCTGACATTATTCAGCAATAACATATGCTCTTTGCAAGATGAGAGACAATATTGCAGTCCCTATCACAAGAAAGCCAAATGATTGTTCTTTAAAATATTTAAATGCTAAAAACATCCATGAAGAGAAGGACAACTAAATTCAAAAGTAAAATTTCCCCAGAAACACGTTTTTCAAACAGAAACTACCCTCCAGGCTATTAAGTCCCACTGTGGGCTGCCCATCTGTGGAGGACAACCAAAATGTCTGTATAAATATTTGGTTATTGAATCTGACATCTTTAATTTTATAAATACGTTCTTGATGAGTATCAAAGTCATGCATTTTGACCTAACTGTACCTATTCCTGATTTAGAAAGATATTCTTGATTTGGGTCAAATATAATTTCACTGCTGTTTCTATACAGAGTATATACAATTTTCTCATAGCACATCAAATTATTTCTATCTTATGGATGTACATTATAAAAGGCTCTGAGTTGTTTGGCATAGATCATGATTTTTATAAATAATTTACAATGTCAATATATTAATAAGATCTATTGATTAATTATGCATTATATTTCCAGACTATTACATTAAGGTGAAATATTCCTGAGTAATAGCAGAAATGGCAAAACAAAATACAAATTCTTTCTTCTTTCTTTCTTTCTTTCTTTCTTTGTTTCTTTTTTTGAGACAGGATCTCACTTTCTGTTGTTCAGTCTGGGCCTGAGCTCAGTCTTGAACTCACAGCAATCCTCCTGCTTCTGCCTGCCAAGTGCTGGGATTACAGGCGTGAGCCACCACACCTAGCACCGTGCTATGAAGTACCGATTGCTGATGGGTGTGAATCTCCATGCCCAGCACTGCTGTATGTGGTTACATGGGATTGAACTAGGGACCTTGTGCTTACGAGGCATATACCTGGAACCACTGAGCTAAATCCTCAGCCCCCAAATATTTTCTTTGTAAAACAAAATTCAGTAGTTTTCAGCTCTCAGGTATAATCATGTAGAAAGGAACATAAGTCCTTTATAATTGATTCAGTTGACATAACTGATTCAATAGCTATAATTTTCAATATTATTGTTGGGATTATGGTTGCAACCAAACCACAGTGTGATGCCTGATTCTCAGCCGTGTGTCTCACACTGCTTTTGATGTTTATAACAAAGCTCTTCCCATTTTCAAGTGAACAGACCCACCCACCCAGCATCGGCAATCCTGAATTTGCATATGTTTGAAACTAGCACCTACTCTCATGCCACAGTGTTTGCAAATTTCTTCAAACATTTCCCCTCACCTCTCTGAACACTCTTATTATCTTACTGTACTTTAAGCACAGCACAGTCCGTGGAACATCACTACAATCAGCTACACTGATGAAATTTCTGAGCTGTAATTTCCTTTAAAAACATGTCATCCAAATCACTTGTCCAAATCTGAGGGTCTCTTTCCTTGCTTTTAAAATATGAATCACACCAGCATTTTCATATGGCATAAATTGAACTACCTTTCATGTAATAGATGATCTACAGATATAAGTATCCAAACTTTAGTTTGAATTTTCATTTGATTGTTTTCAATTTGATTATAGCTCTTCAGTATTTATGAAAATGTAATGATAGGAAATTCCTGTGTTTAACTATATTAATTATAATACTTATAAAATATTTGTGCATAAATCACTTTATTTATAAAATAACATTATACTTTAGATCTTTCTGTGAATCTATCTCCTTCTCACTCAAAAGAGATGAAACATTTCTATGTTTTTACAATTATATGTTGTCCTCAAAAGTTTTATTTAAATTTTATTAACAAAATTAATTGCCTGAACATGTGAATTAAATATCGTTCTTCTTAGATTTCCTATAATACTGATATATGCTCAGCCAGAGGAAGTTACTTGATGTAGACACTGGAAATTGAGGATATGAATCAGTTCTCACTGGGGCCTTTGTTAGCTTCCCACACAGACAGAAAAGGAATGTGTGTACGTTTACCCTGGCTTCTCATTTTCCAGATCTTGCCTCCTTTTGGAGGGAGAGATAAAAGTACAGCATGGGAAATAAACTCCATTCAGGATTTGCCTCTGAATGAAGAAATAATTTGAAGAGCACTTACTCTTGGTAAACGCAGGAACGTTCCTTTGAATGATTTTTTTCATTTAAATTTCAAATTTTGATGCTATCAATTTTATACCCCAAAACCTGTAGTTATACTAAAAACTTGACTTGCATCAATATTTTTTTCCTTCAGGTTTGCTGATTCTCACTCACGCGTATGACAGCACTAGAATGCCTTTCCCATTTCTCATTTTGCACAAACATGGATGTGATTTTTGATGGACCACATGTGTGTGATGTCAGGTATGAAATCAAAATTTAATTGCAGAACACATGTAGAAATTCAGCATTATCTATTACACCAGAGGTTTTAAAGATATGAAAATGACAAAGTGAGTCTGCTATTTATCTTCTAAAAAATAATTCTATTTATGAAAATGTGCAATAGGTTTTTGGTGACGTTTGTGTGTGGTGTTGGTAGTCAACCCCAGCCCCTAAACTTGATCCAAACATGTCACCTCCCCCTGAGCTACACTTGCAATGTAGTGCACTTTTAGTATTTTCTGCTTTAATTTATGACATCTGAGCAGTAGCTCTTAGAGTTCCAGTAACGCCCCTAGGAATCCAGGGGCCCCGAATCTCCAGTCTGGTAGGTCTCAGTCCCACTTGCTCAGGTGCTGCCCTGCGGGTCATCTCAACACAGGCTCTTGCAGCTCAGACCTGCAGCCTGGGTCCTCGTTTCTCAGCCCTGATGAAAGCAGACACGTGTACTTTGTCTTTTCCGGGTCGATTGTTAATCTAATGGAGCACAGGGGCTCTAGATGGCAATCCATAATTTGTTCCTCACATGCCTTCTCTTTGCTTTGGTTTGCTTCTGTACAGAAGCAGCATGTAAAAATTATGTGCAGGCTCATAGAGAAAAGTATTTCCCAAAGGGTTTTCTAATCAATACTGCACCTTTAAATACATGATATGGGCTGAGAAAAAATGGATGCCAAGTATATTCCTGTTCTAACTCTTTGGAGAGGCAGCTACACAAGAACAGTGGCCTGGCATTCAGTTGAATGCCTCCTTCTCTACACAAGGATACACTGTACACGGTTTGTATCAACATTCAAAGTTTGTTAATACCTAAATGAGATAGAGATTTTCAAGTTAGTCAGACTTTAAAACATTTTACTTCCTCTGACTTAAACTGTCCTTCCTTTACTTACAATGTGTCAACAGCAAGTTATAATCCTATGATGTTGGTAATCAAAGTACTTGAATAACTTTGGTATTGTATAAATTTTTCACTGGTTGATGTTAGTGGTGTCTATAAATCTTTATGTCATTAAGCTAAATAACAATATAAGCAAGATTAGGCAATCTACACTGCTTTTTCATCTTGATTAACTTAGCAAGAGCAGATTTTTGGTTCATAAATGTTCTAATTTTAAAATCTTATCTTTGTAGCTAAAAATGTCTTTACACAAACAGCAAGATAATGCCAGTACACTGCAATAAGCTTGTTGCACTATGTTAATTAAATAAAATTGTGTATGGATTCAAACCCCACCTCCACCAAAAAAAAAAAAAAACCCAGGATGTGGGGACTATTTGATCAGAAAGTATTTTTGCCAAAATAATAATATTTAGATATAATAAGTAGAGCAATAAATATAATTTAATGATATTATTTGAGTATTAATGGAAGATTAGTCCTTCAGGGAATAAAATGGTTTAGATTTCTTTAATTAAGGGTTTCTGCTATAAATTCTATTAAAAAAACACCTTATCTATTTCCTCACTGGGTCAATATTAGGAAATATTTTATTAAATTATAGTGTTAAATTATACTTGATTATAACATAAAACATCATATAAGAGTATGACAGTATGGAAGATGTAAGTGTGCATTTAAAAATTATCTAGTGATCTTACTTGCCAGTAGGAATAGTTTAGTTTGCTAAATTATATTTGAATTCATTGAAAAATTTCCTTGACAGTTGCAAATTTCTTTGGGGGCAGATATTAGCTCTTATCTTTTAATTTGCAAACTTTTCATAATGTTTTACATTTACAGATCTTTAAAATGGTGTCGTGTGAGGGAGATATTCCCCCTCTCGCCATGGCCTCCCTGCATCTTGAGGAACTCGGATAGCGGAAAAGAGTGGAGGGCAGACCCCAGGGTAGAGGGCGCAGTGCTCCAAGCTGAAAAGCTGGTGTGATGTGTGATTCGATTACAAACCCATCTAAGCTATATTCCAGGGCTTATATATTTTCAAAGACTATCTGATTATTAGACTATAATGACATAATTTTAACACCAAAAGTAATTAAAACATTGCATCTGTTAAATACTCTTTCTTATCTCTTGATATTAATATAATAAATATTTTTCTGGGCATTTAAAAATTTATTTCACTATTGTCATTTTTAACAGAACACACAACATCTCAGGAATCTGTAATTTGAATTTCGCTGAGTACAGTATGCACTTTCTTACATCATTTTCCACTGTCCAGCTAGGACTGGAGGGCCTGAGACCCTCCAGCTGGTTTTCCGGTTAGTCTCTCTGGGACGTGATTAAGAGACAGACAGCCAGGGCAACTCCCTGCCAGAGTGGGAATGAGCGTGAATTACAGACATCTGCAGCTCACATTGTCACTAGGGTAATTTTCAAACATAATGATAGCGACTTGTTTCCGAAACTTCATTTTGGCTAATATTTTGATTATTTTTATGAAATAATTATACACACTATGGGGATTCAGTGACTCCTCAAATTTGTATATTATCTCTGGTCACCTTCTTATTAGCATATGTGGTATTTTTACTGTAATGTCTTGCAGAATAATAAATAATACAAAAGTCTATGAATAAAAATAAAATATGCTACTCTCTAAGAACTATATTTAAACTTAAGAAACAGCAAAATATACTGATGAAAATTTTGGATAAAAGATTTTCAAATTTTCCCCAAGGATCGTTCTTGAATATACCTTAAAATTATCTGAAAAATATATATACTAAAGGTCACATATTCTGGCAAATAAAATTATAAAATATCACGATAAAGAAAAACTGTAAGTACAGTATGCAATTCGAAAAACAGAAGAAAATTTCAAATAGATAAAATGGTTTTTATCACGAGTCTGAGAAAGGCGTTCGGCGACCCGAAGGCTGCTACTCCGTCGCGGGTGGCTGGGCAGCTGCACAGCGCCCGAGCCTGAGGACCGCGTGGCCCGGACCACCGCCCGGAGAGCGGCTCCCCGCCTGCGCCGCAGCGGGAGGCCCTAACTCGGCTGCTTTCCTCCCAACGTAAACATCAGCCGCACCTGCCCTACTCGGTGTCTGACTCTTTCTCTAGCCCTGGGATCAGTGAGATCAGTTAAAACTGCCCAGAGAGCTGTATTTGACCCTCCGAGGTGAGGTGCGACGGTGTGTCTGTCGGACAGCGCCCACGCGGGTAACGGTGGTCCCCCACTCGCGAGTCAGCGTCCCAGTGCAGCGAGGCCGCCGCCGTGACCGCAGCGGCGATGCGGGCCAGACCCCTTTCCTTCGATCTACACCACCTGGATAGGCCACGGGCTCTATAACCATCCTGAGACTTAATTGAGCTTATTATGTAAATTAGGTTAATTGAGAGTGCTTACATTTCTTTGACCTTCTTTTAGACTGTTAAAGGCAGTTCGGTATACCTGTACTGTAACAAAACTGACACCCAAAAGCGAATCAAGGTGACAGAAAGTGATAATGTTAATGGTAGCAGATTTACATCAGAATATTATAATATAATCAAATGATATATTGAGTCAACATATAATAAAATTATGCTAAATATTGAAACTAATCACAATCAACAAATCTAATAAAAATCAAGCAGGAGTATAATATAAAAACAATTGAATTTAGTACCTTCTTCTCGCCATAATATGTTAGCTACTGCAGCATGTTTTTAAAAAAGAAGAGAAATAAAATGAGTAAAATGAGCATTATATTAATAACATAAACAATTATTAAAGAGATCAAAATCTCCAGGATCAAACATATGTGTAGAAGAGTGACAGTAGAACTTGACAAATTATGTTAACAATACAATAAAATGTTCATCATTGTAATAATACTCTCTGTGTATCTCTTGAGTAATAAATTATTTTTAAAGATGTGTTAATAAAATATATGCCCGTATCAATGAAAAGAATATTTAAATTATCAAAAGATACTTTAAAGTAAGCATTAATTGTTAAACCAGTTGATAGTTGAATCAAGTTATTCATAGAGAAAATGATCATTTTAAAATTCTCCATAATCACAATACATAACTTTCCCACATAATGTGAGATGATACTGAACAAGACGAGATCTTAGCATTATACTCTCCTGACCACACAAAGTCCTATTTTTAAACAGCATGTGTATTCACTGCTTTAAACCAGACTCAATAAAAAGACTTCTAAATTTAGCTTAATATATACTGAATTACTCCTGAACAGCAGCTATATTAAACACTGTGTACAGACTAAATCAGTAGTGATTTATCATATTAAGACCTAATAAAAATTCCAATCGCAGATATTCTCAAGAAAATATGCGTGGGTTTCATAATTCAAAGTTACACAAAAGGTGTGATGTAAGTTATAGAAAAGGTTAACTCATGGGCTCTCATTGTTGTATTTATCCCTCAGCATTGTGCCCACAGCACTTCTTGAAAGAACCAGAGCCCTGTGTACTGAGAAAAGCTCCAGTGGTGCCCGGGCCTGCTTTCATGAGGCAAAGGCCTAGCTCAGGCAGGTGTTACCTCCAGGTATATCTGTCTAAGAAGTATTTCATCATTGGTCTGTGTGTCTGGTGATTTTCAGTGTTTGTCCTGCTTTCACCACACCCACCGAAAATGCATACTTCCCTTAACATGTTGTATTGGTTTTTTGTGGCCCCCAGTGCAGTTGGAGCAAATATTCAGGGCAGGAACCAGCCTGAGGAGCCAGGCACAGCGTGGCTAGGCCAGCCAATCACTTACTGGGTGTGGATTCCTTGCATAGAGCATATGTACCCACACATTCTGCAGCCTGCAAAACATGTAGCATCTTTACCTGCCAGCTATATACATTACGGCAATAATGTGCAAGAGTAGAGCACATTCTCAGGGAGAAGCTACAGCTCTGGAAGGAAAGAGGACAATGGAAGGAATGGTCACAAACACGTAAGAAAAGCAGAAGAAGCAAACACAAATTTCTTAAGTACGGAGAGGACAGGAGGATGGTTCCTGTGCAGGGTTTGTTCTGTGGAAGGACAGCTTCACTGTAGGCCTGCATCTCAGACAAGCTCACAGGTTCCCCAGAGGTGGAGGGGTGCAGAGAGTTAGGGAAGTTTTCTGCACGCAGCAACATATGTGTTGAAGCCATACCACTGGGAAGCAGTCTATTTGGAGACCTTCAATTGAATTTATAAAATGACCAAAAGAAGCTGTTAGACAAGTTTGTCATGAAACACCCAAGTAAGTTTACAATACAAGTAGAATTACATCATTCTCTGTATCCTCAGGAAAGGCTGATTCATGATTAAACATATAATTTTTTCAAATTTGCAACAGCAGGTAATAAAACACACCTGTCAGACATTGTAGTCAGTGCTACAATCCACAAGTTAAAGAAGACACCAGTCTCCTTGCCATCCTAGTCAAGAGTTTAGGATAATATCCAAGCCATGGCAGGAAAATATTTAGAATTACAAACTCAATGGCCAAGGAAAGAGAAAGCAGAATAAAGTGAACACTTTCACTAGTAGGACTTGACACAATAGGGGAAATAAGGAAAATTCTTTATGGTGAAGTTTGAAAGATGTATATGACCTCGTGAGGAATATAAAGATTATATTTCTAGATACCATAAAGAGGATGCACAAGGTTCTGGAATACTTCATAGCACTGCTATTTATCACAATTATGGCAGAGATATTTTTAAGCTAAACAACTATTTATAGGTAAATACAAAACAAAGTAGGTTGTGTCATGCTAACATCAGATGTGAGGAGCTAGGGATTTAGCTCAGTGATTCTGGCACCTGCCTTGCATATGTGAGGTCCTAATTTTGATCTTTATAACCAAAAAAAAAAAAAAAAAAAAAACCTAACATGAGATGAAGCAGAATTAAAGGCACGACATACTGAACCAAAGTTATGTAAGTTAAATTATGCTATTGAAGGCCGGGGATTCAGCTCAGTGGTTCTGGTGCCTGTCTGGCAAGTGCAAAGGCCCCCCGGTAACCACATAACAGTACTGGGCTTGGAGACTCATGCCCAGGAGCAACCAGTACCACATACCACAGTGCTGGGCGTGGTGGCTCATGCCTTAATCCCAGCACTCGGGAGGCAGAGGCAGGAGGATTGCTGTGATGTGAGTTTGAGGCTGAGCTCAGGGCCAGCCTGAACTACAAAGTGAGACCCTGTATAAAAAAAAAAAATGCTATAGAAGCATTAGGCAAAAATGTTAGGACTTGACATGAAATTAATAAATTCAAAACCAAAACTTGCCTCTATAACAAATTATTGTTGGTGTTTTAAAAATGAAAGGAGTGAACAAAGAAGTTTATATTGTCAGGATATTTACAAAGAAAGTTTACCACACAATCAGGAGCTGTTCTCAAGTTGTATTAGGAGATTTTCCAGAGTATCCCCAAAGTAATCTCTAAAATTAAAAAGCCTGTCTTTGTTTTACAGGTGTATTCCAAGAAGCTGAAATTGTTCAGGCATTTTCTGGCAAATATGCAAGTGTTCAAAAGTCACAAAATTTACCGGCAAACTGAAAACTTGAAAACTAAATAAAGATACAATTTATATAAAACACAACAACAAAAAAGAGAGCTCATCCTGTAGACACAGAGGGACTTAGAGAATGATAAAGTTCTAACCACTGAACTGAGCAAAACAGACTAGAGAAAGGGCAGGGACGGGGGGGGGGGGAAAGGGACACTTTATGAGGGCATTGAATTTATCTCAGAAGTTCTTGCTAGTTTATTTGATAATCTGAATGTGTTTTTAAAGCACTCATAGGAAATGCAAATATCCAAATTTAACATAAAGGAAAAAACAATAAAAACAAACATGGTACCAATTTAAATATTTTTAAAATAATTTCTTAAAATTCTAAGGGTAACATTTTTATCTTAAGATTTATAAATTTTCAGAATCATATATACTAGGGGAGGGAGGTTTAGCTCAGTGCTTCTGGAGTCTGCCTTGCAAGTGCAGGGTACCTAGTTGGCTCCATAGTACCAAATATTACAGTGTCACGCATAGTGGCTCATGCCTGTAATCCTAGCCTTCAGGAGGAAGAGGTAGGAGGATTTCTGTGAGTTCAAGGCCTGCCTGAGCAAAAAAGTGGGCTTGGATCCAACTTGAACCACAAAAGCAAGACCCTGTTTCAAAAAAAAAAATCATCTATCCTGATTGCATTTTATATTTTTATATTAGATCAAGATGGAACATTGTACTTATAACACTTAAAACTACTGCTGAAGCTTGATAATAATAAAAAGAAAGCCATTTTAACAATATTGGTTCTTCCTACTCAGGAGCAAGATATGTCTTTCCATTTTTTGATATCATCTTCTATCTCCTTTTACAGAGTGTTATAGTTTTCAGAGTAGAGGTCTTTCACCTCCTTTGTGAGATTGATTATTAGATATTTTATTTCTTTGGGTGCTATTGTGAAAGGGACTGACTTCCCAATTTCTATCTCACTGGGTTTATTGTTTGTGTATACAAATCTATTGATTTTTGAATGTTGACCTTGTATCCAGCAATGCGACTAAATTTTGTGATTAGGTCCAGCAGTTTTTTAATTGAGTTTTTAGGATCCTCTAGATAGAGTATCATGTCATCAGCAAATAATGACAATTTAACTTCTTCTTTTCCAATCTTTATTCCTTTTATTTCTTTCTCTTGTCTAATTGTTATGGCTAATATTTCAATAACTATATTGTACAGAAGTGGTGAGAGAGGACGCCCTTGTCTTGTTCCTGATATTAGTGTGAAAGGTTTCAATTTTGACCATTTAGTATGATACTGGCTGATGGATTCTCAGAGATAGCTTTTATTAGTTTGAGATACAGACCATCTATTCCGATCTTCTGTAGGGTTTTGAACATAATTGGGTGTTGTATTTTGTCAAACGCTTTTTCTGCATCAATAGAGATGACCATATGGTTTTTGTCCTTGAGCCTGTTGATATAGTATATAACATTTATTGATTTACGTATGTTGAACCATCCTTGCATCCCTGGGATGAATCTAGCTTGGTCAGGGTGTATAATCTTTTTGATAATTCTCTGTATTCTGTTTGCCAGGATCTTATGGAGGATGTTTGCATCGATGCGTATTAGGGAGATTGGCCTGTAGTTCTCCTTTTTGGTTGGGTCTCTCTCTGCTTTTGGAATCAGGGTAATGGTTGCTTTCAGGAATGAGTTTGGGAGTACTGATTCCCTTTCAATTTCATTAAAGAGTTTAAGAAGTAGAGGCACTAACTCTTCTAGAAAGAACAATATTGTCAATATTGCTATACTCTAAAAACTACTATAAAGATTCAATGCAATCCTGATTGAAATTCCAACAGCATATTTCACATATCTAGAGAAAAAAAATCCATACTTTCATCTGGAACCACAAAAGACCTAGAAGAGCAAAAGCAATTCTAAGCAATAAGGACATGGTGGGGGTATTACTACTCTGGATCTGAAACTATACTATAAAGCCACTGTGATAAAAACTGCATGGTACTTGCAAAGTAACACACCTGAGGATCAATGGAGTACACTAGAAGATCCAGAAACTACTCCAGGTACACTGAGCCACCTCATCTTTGACAAAGGAGTAAAAAATCCTCAATGGAGGAAAGATAGCCTCTTTAACAAATGGTGCTGGAAAAACTGGCCTTTAACTTGCCAAAGACTAAAACTAGATCTAGCTCTTTCACCATGCACCAAGCTAAAATCAAAGTGGATAAGAGACCTAAATATTAAAACAGACACTCTAAACCTTCTTCAAAACAGGTTAGGTAAAACTCTTGAAAACATTGCTTTAGGGAAAGACTTCTTGAACAAAACTTCTACAGCACAGGTATTGGCAGAAGACATCAGCAAATGGGACCTCATTCTTCTCAAAAGCTTCTGCACAGCAAAGGAAACCACCAACAGAGCAAAAAGGCAACCAACAATGTGGGAAAAAATCTTTATCAACTGTTCCTCAGACAAAGGGTTACTATGTAGAATATATAAAGAGTTAAAAAAAATCAGCCCACCCAAATTTAAAGACCCAGCTGTGCCATTGAATCCGCGCAAGGGTTGGAGCTTACTGGTCTCCAGGCCCACACCGGAAGAGCTCCCAGGGACTGAGTTTAGCAGGTCAGAGTTTGACTTTCTCCACAGCAACTGCAGAAGCACATCCAGTGACCTTGAATTGGTGAGTAGGTGGGCCTATTGGAACATCAGCCAGTATCATTGCAGCTGCACAGGGCCTACAGCCTACTGGCCTCCAGGCCGACTGCACAAGTGAGCCCAGAGAATGTATTGGTGAGCAGGCAGGCTGACTGGAACCTCAGGAAGTGCCATTGTAGCAGTGATTGAGCCAGAGCCATCCTGTCTCTAAGCAGACAAAAGAAGGTGTTCTAACAGGAGAAGGTGTTTCGACCAAATTCTTTGAGTGCCTCATATGGTGAGCCAGAACTAGTGGTTTTTCTTTAGGTCTAAATACAGACTGTAAGAACAAACAAGGAAACACTGATATTTTAAGGTTCCTAACTAGTAAGAAGAAAGAGACTTGCAACAAACATTGCCAGAAAACAGGGCAGGTACAAAGCCAAAAACAACAGCAACGACAAAAACTCAGAGATGAGGAAACACTCAAAGTCTCAGATACAAAGAGCCTCACCTCAAGGTAACAAGGGGGAAGGGAAATAGAGAACTTTGAAGGCCAGTCTCCAAGGTCCTCTGAAATGACAACCAAAGCAGATCTAGTAAAATGGAAATCAGAACTGATCTCTGAGATGAAAGAAGAGATATTGGACACTGTCAACATGATGATTAATACAGCTAAAGAGGAAATCATGGAGTTGATAGAATCCAAGATAGTAAAAGCAATGGAACCTTTTAAACACCTACAAGCAGAAGTCCAGGAAATTAAGAAAGAAAATAAATAGAATGAATTTGGCAGAAGACCGAATTTCAGACTTAGAAGATTGGATCTCAACCAATGAACTGGAAAGGCATAATCTATGGAAAAAAGCAAGCGATAATGAAAAGTCAATCCAACAGCTCCTAGATGATTCAAAGAAGAATAACATAAGATTGATTGGAGTCACTGAGGAAGCAGGAGACAATGCTAAAGACGTCAAAAAGCTATTCACACAGATAATGGCAGAAAACTTCACAGAAAAAGGTCAAGAATTGGACATACAAATATATGAAGCATACAGAACGCCACATGCCCATGACATGAAAAAACCTACACCTAGGCATATCATCATGAAAGTCCCAGATATCCAAAAAAAGAATGAAATACTGAAAGCAGCCAGAGAAAAGAAAACAGTTACATTCCAAGGGAAGCCTGTCAGGATCACAGCGGACTTCTCAACTCAAACACTCAATACAAGAAGAGCCTGGAGTGAAGTTTTCCAAACCCTAAAGGAAAACAACTTCCAACGCAGACTAATGTATCCTGCAAAACTATCCTTCAAAATTGATGGGGAAATAAGATACTTTCATGACAAAGAACACCTGAAAAACTTCACAAATACAAAACCTGTGCTCCAAAACATTTTAAAGAATATTGTGGAGAAAAATAAGGAAAATCACAAATCCATGAGACCTAACTGAGTCAACCCATGGGACCAAACAAGAAACTGATGGGGAAAGGGCAAAAGTAGAATAACACAGCCAAGAACAGGAAAACATAGTAGCACTAAATTTATTTATATATATTTAATTTATTTATATATATTTATTTATATATATTTATCTATATCAGTCATAACCATTAATGTCAATGGACTGAATGCGCCCATTAAGAGATACAGACTGGCAGAGTGGATTAAAAAGCAAGATCCTACAATCTGCTGCATACAAGAAACACACCTAATTCAGAAAGAAACCCATGGACCGAAAGTAAAGGGATGGAAAACAACACTCCATGCGACTGGAAACAGCAAGAAAGCAGGAGTGGTGATTTTATTTGCAAATAAAATAGACTTCAAGCCAAAACTGATAAAGAGAGATAAAGATGGACACTATCTTTTAGTTCAGGGAAAAATCCAAGAGACAGAAATCACAATCTTAAATATCTATGCTCCAAATTCTAACGCACCCAACTACATAAAATAAACATTAATGGACTTCAAAAATCAGATAAACTCCAATACAATAAAAGTAGGGGACCTCAATACCTCACTGTCACAAAGATACAGATCGACTGGACAAATTTAAAGACTCAATTCAAAAATGGACATCTGAAATGAACAGATATTTTTCAGAGGAAGAAGTAAGAGCAGCTAAGAAGCATATGAAGAAATGCTCAACATCATTAGTCATTCGAGAGATGCAGATGAAAAAAACACTGAGACTTCATCTCACTCTACAAAGAATGGCTGTCATTTCAGAATTAACGAGCAACAAATTTTGGCGAGGCTGCGGAGAAGAAGGAACCCTTCTCCACTGTTGGTGGGACTGTAGACTCTTACAACCCCTATGGAGATCAGTTTGGAGATTCCTCAAAAAGCTATGATTGGTGGTCCCATTTGAACCAGCCATTGCCCTGCTAGGTATATACACACAAGAATTAAAAGACTCATATCACAGTGACATATGTGCATTCATGTTTATAGCAGCTCAGTTTCTGATTGCTAAATCTTGGAAATAACCCAAATGTCCATCACCTGGAAACTGGATAAAAATGCTGTGGTTCTTCTACAGGATGGAGTATTACTCTGCCATAAAAAATGATAAGTTTGAATCATTTGTACATAAATAGACAGAGGATATACTCACAAGTAAAATAAATAGGTCACAAATAGGTAAATATCACATCTTTTCTCTGGTATGAGAAAATAAAGATGTAAATGAGTTCTAGAATTGTATGTTGTATATTGTGAAATAGAAAATACTCAAAGTGAAATAGGGTGAAGGAGAAAAATATTGAGATTATAACAAAAAAGAAAGGAAATAAATTTTATGTATATATGGGGGTGGTAGGGTGGGTAGGGCTATAGAAAAAAATGAGAATTAATTTGTGTCTTATACTGGTACAATTATCCACTGTGGAGTGCAATTATTATGTGTACATGTAATGTACCAATAAAGATTTCAATTAAAAATAATATAACAAGAAAGCAATAGAAACTTTAGGACGATCTACCTAAAGGCCAATATTGCAAGTAAAATTTAAGCAGAAATTCATCAGAATGTTAACGATTGCCTTCAAAAATATTTTCTTAGATTCAAAGAACTATAGGTTAAAAACAGAAGGAAGAAATCATTTTATTGTATCATATGAGTATCTAATATACCAATGAGTCATTAATATATTTTAAATAAAGTATTATTTGCTAAGGTGAATTATAAATTACTAAATGTAATATAAATACTCTTGTGAACTAAAAAAACTTAAATACAGATATCTATAAATTATCAGATTAGTAATTAATAAATTGTAATAATCAATAGAGAATTAAAATGTTGATTGTGGTTATTAATTGAAATTACACTTTGATAAGTGAATAATTTGCTATGGTGAAAATTAGTAGATAAAGAGCTCTGAATGTAAGTTGAAATAAGACCAAGAAAAGGCCGTATACAGTCAGTAGGACAAGTTCATTAGGTAGAAAGATCTAAGATAAAATTCTACTATTTTTCTTCTGTGAGAACTCAATGGTATGAGATGGAGATAAGATTTTTTTTACAATGTTCTGGAAGCATAATATATTGATAATGTACTAAAATCTGAAAACATAGGAAAATACTATAACATTTCCTAACATATACTTACTGCAAACTTAAATTATTACTAGATTGACACAGCCAGTATTAGGTAAAATTTATTCAGACATTACTTACTTAAAACTTACTAGATTATCTGCATAGAAAGTATTCTACTTCATTTTATTAAACTAGACTGTGCATTATAAACATTTCTAACCATAGTGAGGGAGGCCCGGATGTAGCTCAGGGGAGTTTGCTGGCTAGGCAGACAGACACAAGATCTTCGGTTCAACTCCCAGTAACAACAACAACAACAAAATATTCAGGGAAAAAACACTTAGAATTCAATTAGGTTGTTATAAGAGCAAAGTGTCTTTATCTTAGATCTCTTTTGCTGTTTCACGATGTTCATATTAACTATACATGTGAGGAGATGTATTTACCTACCAGAACATAGAAGTGTACACAGATGGATGTTGATCAGGGTCTTTTCCATCACTTTTAACTTGTCTACTCTTGTATTCACATACATAACTTTAATAACTGTGTCCCCATAAGAATTTCTATCTATAAACATATTTTTTCTGCTCCGTACTTTGTTTTTATATCATTAGGCTCTGTTGTCAATGCACAGTGCTCACATTTGTCACGGGGAATGTGTACATGTTAGGAACACATCTTACTTCTTCTTGTCCTCAACACTTTCCATTCCTTCTTCTTTCCTCATTTACAAAAGTTCTGTTTCTGTCTTTTCCACTATTTTTTATTCAAGTCTTCATTGGTACATTATGAATACACATCATCATTGCATTCAACATTGAGAGTTTGTACCAGAATATGACATGACTTGATATTCATTTTTCCCATTCCCCCACCCACCCTGTAATCCCCCACCTCTTATATATAAAGTTTCTTTTTTTTTTTT
>PVIR01020260.1:0-25340 GCA_004026965.1 Petromus typicus
GGCCCTAGTAGAAGCTTTTATATTGTTTTGTCACAATTGCAAGTGCTTTTAGCCAATGGAAATTTAGACAGTGAGTACAAAAAGTTGCTTAAAATTCAAAAAACTTTCCCTTTTACTTTTTACCCTTTCACCTACATTAACGGGATAACCTTCCCAGTCATCCACTGAGCTTTGCTTGTAGAGGTCACATAGGAGTCTTTGTGAAATCTTAGCTTTGTGTATTTTCTCTAAAGAAATGATTGTATTTATTACTGGATATTCATCATCTGAGCTCTAGCAAAACTAATTGGTATTATAAATTATTCTAAAACATGCCAAGACATTGTGCTGATTAGTAAAATACTTTTAAAGTCACCATTTTCTCATCTAAATATGAATAGCTCAAAAATTGAACCAGGTTTTAGAAACTTATCTAAGAATAATTTGTTTGTTTGTTTGTTTTAAAACAGGGTCTCACTTTGTAGTTCAGGCTGACCCTGAGATCAGCCTCGAACTCACTCAACTCACTCAAAACTCACTCACAGCAATCGTGCTTCTGTCCCCCAGAGTGCTGGGATTACGGGCTCAGTCACCACACCCACCCAGCCCTGCAGTATGTGGTACTATTGCTGGTGACCATGAGTCACCACACCCAGCATTGTTGTCTGTGGTTAATGGAGAGTTGAACCTGAGCCCTTGCACTTGCAAGGTAGACACCAGAACCACTGAGCTAAATCCCCAGCCCCTAAGAGTAATCCTTTTAAACATTTAGTGGCATTATAAAACCAGTATGATTTCTTAATTTTAGTATGTCAGTGATAGATAAATTAAAATTTCTAAATTAAAAGAGAACTAATAACCACTCATTCTTTCATATAACATACGATTATTTTCCACTTATATTTCAGGGTCCCACTTAGGTTCTCTTTCTACGAAGAGAAATAAACGGTGGTCTCTGCCTGCAGAGGTTCATGGTCTGCAGGATACAAAAAAGCCATATTGGAAGGGTCTCCCAAGTGGTTTTAAAAGAGAAGTGAGAAGATCACATTTATGTTTCAGGAAAATAAACTTTTTTAAAATATAGATGTAAATACACACACTTAAGGGATACACTTACTTTTTTTTTTTTTTTAAGACAGGGTCTCACTTTGTAGTTCAGGCTGGCCCTGAGCTCAGCCTTGAACTCCCAGAAATCCTTCTGCCTCTGCCTCCCAAGTGCTGGGATTACAAGTGTGAGCCATCGTGCCCGGCATTGTGGTATGTGGTTACCAGGGCTTGAACCCAGGCCCTTGCACTTGCAAGGTAGGCACCAGAACCACTGAGCTAAATCCCTGGCCATATACTTACTTTTTAACAGATACTACTAAGCACAAGGTGTTCCAATAAGATATCCACTCTTCAGGACCTCATAATAATTGCTACTGTTATATAGATGATTTCTAGAAAATTGTTTTATAGGAAGGATTGTAATGTACCTCACCAACTTGATGCATGAATCACTTCACACAGTGGGGCTGGCCTCAGGTTTAAAAAAGAGGTGTTACCATAGATAAATTCACCTAATAGACTGCCCATCAGTCAACTCTACCAAACCAGTTATCTCTCTGGGTAATGGTGATCATGTTAAAGTAGGCCCTCACTGTTTGCTTTGGTCTATCCAGATTTTTGCTTTCAAACCAAGTATTCTTAGAGATTTTCATATTTATGCAGCGCTTCAATTTACAGAGTATCATCATCTCATTAGAACAGCATAAGTATCATTGAACAAGAGAATCAGGACAAATACATAATCTATTTACAGTATAGAATAAAAACAGTTTATGGCTTACCTCAGTTAAATGATATATCTAAAGTTTATAATATCCAGCATCAGAAAAGATGGGTAAGCACCAGACTTAGAGTCAGTCTTGCCTTATTAAAGTGAACTTCAGAATCAAAGTCAAAAGATACCATGTAACAGTAAAAACAGATGAAAATGTTTAAATTTTTAATGTTGTAGCATAATTTTTACAATTGTACTGATTTTAATAATTGAATTCAATTCCTCACTCTCATTTAAAAGAAACTGAATTTCAAAAAGACTGAGTACTGCCAAAAATTACAATAAAAACAACTGAAGGATAAGAACCATAATTCTTTTGACTTCTAGCTCAATTATCTGAGACACTGGAAATGTCTCAAAAACAACAAATTAAAAACATTTGAAGGTAATAAGACTGACTTTTTCTTGATCTGGAGACATTAAAATAGATAAGATCTTCAACGAAAACAGACATAACAAAATTACCTACTATAAAGGTTTTCAAAGAGCCAATAAATAAGTATAAAATTGTACTTTAAAACAACAGAGCCAAAATATGTCTTTGTCTTGTAATCTGGCCTATTTTGGAAAAGAATGAAAATAAATTTATAAGCATAGTTTTTAAATTATATGAATTATAGTTGATAACAATATCATTGCCCTAAGAAGTTTCTGTAATAATGTTAAGATGGCTATCACATTTAACATCTCACTCCTACTTTGCCATTCATTTATGAGTACCTACCCAGAACTTTTGCAGGAGGCAGTAGGGGGATGCAGGATGAATCCATCCTGGTTCAAGAAAAATGACAGTATGTTTACTTAGATTGATAGGATGTACAGTTTCAACTTCAGAAAATATTTTAAGTTGCCTTTACAGATAAATAATACAAGGAATCAGAGAAGAAGTGGAAATTTCAGTAGAAAGAATGTTATGAGTTGGTGTAACAAAGAAGAAATATCTTTTTTTTTTTTTTTAGGTTTTTTGAGACAGAGTCTCGCTTTGTGGTTCAGGCTGGCCCTGAGCTCAGCCTCCAACTCACGTCACAATCCTCCTGCCTCTGCCTCCTGAGTACTGGGATTACAGGCATGAGCCACCACGCCCGGCACTGTGGTATGTGGTACTGGTTGCTGCTGGGCATGAGTCTCCACACACAGTATTGTTATGTGGTTACCGGGGAATCGAACCCGGGGCCCTTGCGCTTGCAAGACAGGCGCCGGAACCACTGAGCTAACTCCCCGGCCCAAGAAGAAATATCTTAGGATGCGTAAGAAACAAAGATTACTCTCATCTGTAATGTAGAATGCCCTGAGGGCTTGAATGGGATCTAAAGCTTTACGATTGTAGCATTGATACGTGAGTGTCAGGGATCTGGGACTTAAATTAATGAGGAGCTGTAACCCAAAATAACTCAAAATGGAATGCTTAGTCTACAAGTACTAAGCTATGATACAAAATCTGGGGAAAAAAAACAAGACATCTGATCATCATTCAGCAATAAGCTCAAGTTACAAAAGAAAAAGCTCTAAACTGTTGCACATGTCTTGGATCCAACAGTAATTCTGGGAAAGGTGTTGTGTGTTCAATCACCGAAGCGTATTGATATTTAAAGAGCACTCCAAAGGGTTGGCCTTACAACAACAACAAACACAATGAGAAATTAGTGTGGGTTTTTGTACAGGTTTCAAATGTAGAAATGAATATATGCACATTTTTCTAAAATACAATGTTAGATCATTGTCAAAGATTATAATGATGATGTAGGCAGGGCAGGAGGAGAATTATGTGGAAACAACACCTAACGATTCTGACAGACACAAAAAACAGAGAAGAAAATAGTGTCTTTAAAATCTCCTAGACTGACAGCTAAGCTTTGAGTTTTATTTGGTGCAAATGACAATTAAGGGGAAGTAGCAATGAATAAAAGCATACAATTTCCATTTGCAGAACTGATTAAGAGTGTTCATAAAATAGGGTAGTGGGAGTGGGAAGAGAGGATATGGCACTAAGCAGGCTTGACTCTGAGTGCTGGTTATGTGATCTTGAACACATTTCTTGACTTCTCAATTCCTTTACTTTTGTAAATTTAGGATAACAAATATTTACTTCAAAGGATAGGATTAGAAAGAGAACAGGAAAGTGCTTACTAAATACTCAGAAAATGGTAGCTCTTCAATAAAAACCTTTTATTAATATCCTATTATGTGCCTACAACTGTGATTCTGTTTTTTAAAATTCTTGTGGGGCCGGGGAGTTAGCTCAGTGGTTCCGGCGCCTGTCTTGCAAGCACAAGGACCCGGGTTCGATTCCCCGGTCACCATATACCTATACTGGGTATGGAGACCCACACCCAGCAGCAGCCAGTACCACATACCACAGTGCCGGGCGTGGTGGCTCACGCCTGTAATCCCAGCACTCGGGAGGCAGAGGCAGGAGGATTGTGATGTGAGTTTGAGGCTGAGCTCAGGGCCAGCCTGAACCACAAACAGAGACCCTGTCTCCAAAAACCTAAAAAAAAAAATTCTTGTTAGACGATGATGAGAGGTGAATCTTGTTTAGAAAGATTGTCAAGGTGAATTCCAAAGCTCTCAGCTGAACAGTCTTGCTTCTCCTTCCTTGCCACATACAAGGTCCTTTTAGAACAATACTTCATACTTCAGTGTCATCCATTCCTAGCCTGGAAAAGCTTCTAAATTCTCTTGAAATGGGAGGAAGCCATAGAGGACATTCAGTATGGTAGAAAGACAAGTAAGACAAGGGAAAGGCAGATAAGGAGAAAAAAAGAGGGCCTGAAGACCACCCAATAAATGGCAGTTCTAAGGTGACTTAGAGCCTTAAAAGGGTCCTTGTCCCATGACACGGTTAAGAGTACCACGCCTGGGCCGGGGATTTAGCTCAGTGGTTCCGGCGCCTGTCTTGCAAGCGCAAGGACCCGGGTTTGATCCCTGGTTAACCACATACAATACTGGGCGTGGAGACTCCTGCCCAGCAGCAATCAGTACCTCATACCACAGTTCCAGGCGTGGTGGCTCACACCTGTAATCCCTCGGGAGGCAGAGGCAGGAGGATTGCTGTGACAAATTCCTTCCTTTTATTCTTGTCTCACAGCTCAGGCTGGTGAGCTTCATTTTAAAATCCATACACACAAAAAAATAGGAAAGATAATGAGATGTGTGTAAGGATGCTCTGTTTCCATTACATCTGATTTCCAAGAAATTCCTACTGTCTGACCTCTTGAACAGGCAAATCCCACTTCTTTTCCCCTACTGTGCAATAAAAAAGGCCCTTTAAGAATTTTCTTTAAAATTTTCTATGGCTTCTTTCTCGATTCTGTAACTGTTGATTCTCGGCCAGTCATAATTAGATTAGTTTATCTCTGTTTCCCATATCCTCAGTTTTTAGCCTAACTTTGGCAGTTAAGAAAAACGCCGCTATTGCGACCGAGTAGCCACCCCAAACATGTCACAGGTTACTGAGCCGAGGAGAGCTGAGATCGCCAAGTTTGGATTCTGGGATTCCCAGGACTGCAGGTCAGGCCACTGGGAGGGCCACCCAGGGGTAAATTCCACACATAGTTTCCTGCTCTGGGATCAGTGCTTTAACATCTGGGTTAATTGGATTCTGCAGACACAGTAACTAAGCTTAGAAAACAGCTGGGCACTTTGCTGAGAGCCCTGATCTGACGTGACCAACTGTTCTGAGAAACTCATAGGCCTGACGCGTCTGAGTGAGGATGAGGAATGAGGAATCGCGAGCACTGTGAACATTTCAGGCCAAATCTGCATTTTTGAGAGCGCTTTTAATTTTTAGGTAAATTGTGAAACTTGGATTTACGCCGAGGGCGGAGGCAGATGGCAAACGCACCGCACCCACCTAAAAATATTATTTTTCACTCCTTTCTTCATTCTTCACAAACAAAAACGGAAGAGAAAACTCGGTACTTCAGTGTTGAAATAAAGCTTTCGTCAAAAAGGCCGCCCGCACCTTAGAATATCCTTACTGAGCCTCTGCGGCTTGGTCTTGTGCGCCTGCGCACAGGCAAGCTGTGCTCCCCCCCCCCCGCCTTTCCGTTGGGGATGTGCATGTGCGCGTGCGCAAGAGACCGGCAGGCTGCGCATGCGCCCTCGTTGCGTCACTTACTATCCCCGAGTTGGCGGCTGCAACCCGGGAGAAGTTCTGGTTTGCAGAAGTATCTCCCAGGCCGGCTTCACGCGTGGCGTCCGCGCTTGGAGACTGAAAGAGGAAGGGGCCAGAGTAAGTGTTGCCCGTAGCGGTATGAGTCCGAGGTAGCGTATTTCCTTCCCTCCGGCCAGTGCCCTTACTTACCGGGCCCGCCCCCTCCCCGGCCTAGACTCCCTTCCCGGTCCTTGCGCCTTTCCTGAGCGGAACCCTCGTACCTTTTGTTTCCCTGTTGAGCCCCCGGTAAAGCCATGAGGCTTGTGAGGAAGGACATTGAGAAGGACAATGCGGGGCAGGTGACCCTTGTCCCCGAAGAGCCGGAGGACATGTGGCACACTTACAACCTAGTGCAGGTAGGCGACAGCTTGCGCGCCTCCACTATCCGCAAGGTACAGACTGAGTCCTCCACGGGCAGCGTGGGAAGCAACCGGGTCCGTACTACTCTCACTCTCTGCGTAGAGGCCATCGACTTTGACTCGCAAGCCTGCCAGCTGAGGGTTAAGGGGACCAACATCCAAGAGAACGAGTATGTCAAGATGGGGGCTTACCACACTATAGAGCTGGAGCCAAACCGCCAGTTCACCCTGGCCAAGAAGCAGTGGGACAGTGTCGTTCTGGAGCGCATCGAGCAAGCCTGTGACCCCGCCTGGAGTGCTGATGTGGCGGCTGTAGTCATGCAGGAAGGCCTCGCCCATATCTGCTTAGTCACTCCCAGCATGACCCTCACCCGGGCCAAGGTGGAGGTGAACATCCCTAGGAAGCGGAAAGGCAACTGCTCCCAGCATGACCGAGCCTTAGAGCGGTTCTATGAGCAAGTGGTCCAAGCCATCCAACGCCACATCAACTTCGAGGTTGTAAAGTGTGTCCTGGTGGCCAGCCCAGGCTTTGTGCGAGAGCAGTTCTGCGACTACATGTTTCAACAAGCAGTGAAGACGGACAACAAAATTCTCTTGGAAAATCGATCCAAATTCCTTCAGGTAAAGCAGTTTTCCTCGAAGGTACTTAAGAATGGGCAGAGGGATTGGTGTACACTATCTTAAATTTTAGAATTGGGGAAAAGAGAAAATTTTAGCTGGCGTGGTAAATGACATAATGAAAAGGGTTGTATGCATAGGGTGCTTTTATATAGTAAACTTTTATGTAAAATAAATTAATGTTTTTGGCCGTAGGTCATTGGGGATTGGTTAATGGATGCTCAGAGATTCTTTTGTCTTTTATAATTGTGATTCTAGGTACATGCCTCCTCCGGACACAAGTACTCCCTGAAAGAGGCCCTTTGTGACCCTACTGTAGCTAGTCGTCTTTCAGACACTAAAGCTGCTGGGGAAGTAAAAGCCTTAGATGACTTCTATAAAATGTTACAACATGAACCTGACCGGGCTTTCTATGGACTCAAGCAGGTGGAGAAGGCCAACGAAGCCATGGCAATTGACACATTGCTCATCAGTGATGAGCTCTTCAGGCACCAAGATGTAGCCACACGGAGTCGGTATGTGAGGCTGGTGGACAGTGTGAAAGAGAACGCAGGCACAGTTAGGATATTCTCTAGTCTTCATGTGTCTGGGGAGCAGCTCAGCCAGTTGACTGGAGTAGCTGCCATTCTCCGATTCCCTGTCCCTGAACTTTCTGACCAAGAGGATGATTCCAGTTCTGAAGAGGATTAGTGATTGAAACAACCTGTTTCTGGCTTCTTCACTGTGACATTTTCTTGGCATACTTTGACAGCAGCTCCAAGAGTGGCATTCTTTGATTCGTACTGGCATTTTCCCTGTTTGGGTTACACTTGGTATTTCATGGTTTGCAGAATATGTATTCAAACTAAACAATAAACTAAAAGAAAATAATTGCCATGTATTATTATCTTTACTAATTAGAATAATTTTTATTTGTAGTATTTAGAAAAAAATTTGTGTATCTAATGAAAATACTTGTGTGTGGGTTAGGCTATAAGATCCTTTATTGTTTGCTTTAAGGTAGTTTTCCTAAGAAAAAGTTTATATATAGTGTTCTTGCACTTCATATAATTATCCCTTTTTTTTTCATCCCTCATACATTCCCAGTTTTTTTTTTTTAGATTTTAATATATTGGCTATTTTAAATGATAGTGAACTTAAAGAAAAGTTTAAATTAGTATTTTTTCTTAAAAGATTTATTAAGCCAGACATATTAAAAAATATTCTTAGTCCATTTTTGTTGCTCAAACTAACCATATTTGCTTTAGAAAAGCACTTAATTATTTGGGGATCATAGAGCTTTGATTTACTAGAGATTCTCAAGATCCTCTCTTTAAAATGAGACTAAGGTAATGTGATTTGCATTTTATGTGGCTAATTAGTGCCAAAACTGGAAGTAGTCTCCAGTCTGGATTTTCTAGTCTTTGCACTGAAACGTTGGCATAATATTTTTTTAAATGTATTTATTTTGGTCTGTTCCAGTAATGTTTTATTGTTTTGTTCTGATTTTGGAGACAGGGTCTCGCTTTGTAGTTCAGGATGACCCTGAGCTCAGTAGGTAGCCCAGGCTAGCCTCAAATTCACAGCAGTCCTCCTGCCTCTGCCTCCTGAGTGCTGGGATTATACAGGTGTGAGTATAACACCCAGCATTGTGTTATTTGGTACTGGGGATCAAACTTGGGACCTACGCTTGTGAGGCAGAGGCCAGAACCACTGAGCTAAACACCCAGCCCTGTTCAAATAATGTTTAATACTGTTTTATATTTCTGTGTGGCATTAGTATGTGCTTTCACCTTCTTACTGGACTCTTTTAGGTATGAAAAAGCATATTCAGAAAATTTTCTGCTCACACTTTAAACTACTTTCTATTAAGTTGTTCATTTATTTCAGTTTTTTGAGATAAGCTCTGGTGTAGTTTAGGCAGGTCTTAAACTCATTATGTACCCCAGACTAACCTCAAACTCTGGTGATCCTTCTGCCTCAGCCTTACTAGAGCTGGGATTATTGGCATGCACCATTAGTAAATATTTTTGTTTTTCATTTCTAAAAGTTACCAAGGGAGCTTTTGGGAGAGAACCATATCTGGACCTACAAACTTCATCTTGTCAAGATAATTAGGAAAGGTCTTAGAGTGACACTAATTTATAATTCATGAATCAGTGAAGTCTAGCTCCAGTAGATATACTACATAAACTCCTGTATTTTGTGTGCAGTCCTTCATGCTTTGGCAGATTTGCGATTATTTTTGATAAATTTCCTAAGTAGTCTGAACCTTTCTGTAATTAGAGATGAACACTTTTTAGAATCACATATTTATATTTTTATATCTCTAGTTCCCAAAAATAATTCAGATTGCCATTTCATTAATGAATATAAAATCTTAAATATATTGTGTTTTACTAAATAAGAAATATAGAAAGGAAGCTACAAAGATTATTAAAGTTAGAATCTGATAATAAGTCTTAATGTCCAAATTTAGGTTTTTTTCAGATATCTACTATCATAATCTGTACAGTACTGAAATGAACTCTAATAAATATAGGCCATACATTTTAGGCTAGAAGTTATTGAATTTAACTATTGGCTTTACTTTGAGAGTTCTTCAAACTCTTAATGTCCAAAGGGCACCCAAACTAACCTTTTCTTAGAAATGCTGCTTTTTCTTTGCTTTGTTTTTTGACAAGTAGTTAGGTCCTTCCAGTAGACATCAAGGGTAAGAACCACTGATTGTGATACCTCTATTAAAAATTGAGACCCATTGACCCCCAGTGTTCTTGAGAATTAGAAAGCAGGTCCAGGGCACTACTGAGTGAGAACCTGCTTATACTGGTATCTGCACATGATTGCTATGCATAATAACATCTGATACAAACAGCCAGAAACTTTTTTTTTCATGCTGGGGTCATCAGCCATAGGGAAATATAAACTTGAGTTTGAAGATCTTTCCAAAGAGTTAGCTGGCCATACTCCACTATTACACCTCCAATGTAAAGCTTATTTTTATGAATATGAATATGAAATGTTTACAAATTTTTTTATTCCTGTTTTTAAAAAGGTCACTTTTTGTATCATTACTAAGGGCATACTTCCTAAGAAATAGGAAGATAATAAGACCAAACAAAACAAAGTCTAGTAATTATTTTTACTTTTCTGAAATAAACCATTAATCTTAAAAATGATATATCATAGTCAAATTCCAGCTGTTGTTGCTTAACATTAAGGAATATATGTGTGATGGATCATTATCAATAATAACCTGTTAAATTTCCATTTCTCATCAAATCTTTGGTGTGAAGAATCGCTAACTCTAACTAGATTCAGTAAATGGGAAGCATGCAAATCATTTTACTTTGCTGTGAATATGCTGCATCTCAGATTACATTTTGCTATTCATGGTCTCCTATTTATCTGTTAAATGTCTTGTTAATTTTATGGTTGGGTTTTACTTTCATTGCCCCTTTCTAAACAATTAGGTTCTTTCTCTCAGATGTCAGATTAGTTTTTTTTTTTAATAGAGCTAATTTTCCTTTATCTCTTAGTTTGTCACTAACCTTAGTTTCTCATTTAGTCATCCTAAATAATTCACCTTCAAATTATTCTAATAGTGGCCCATAAAACATGAAATTCACTTATTTTGGGACTGAAATTCTTGCTAATAAGACAAGTAAAAAGTTCAAGCAGTGTATCAATAAACGCTTCACAACAAAAGCTCTTAGTTGGGAAAGGGTTATTGTGTTTTACAGCATGGATTTCCATAGAAATAATTCTGGCTATTTCTGTTTTATATCAGAATATGTTGAATTATATATGATGATTCTATGAGTGTGAGAAAAGAAGAAACCTTTTGCCTGAGCTGGAAGTTAGATATTGAGTGTCCTTTTTGATTATATCTTGTTATGACTGATAATTTTATTCATTTTTGAAGGAGTGACTACTTTGAACTGTTTACTGTGCTGCAAGACCTAAAATAAAATCACTGTTATAGGTAACTTGTAAAGAATAATGTAAGAAACCACAATGTCGAAAGGGATCACTTTTAGGAGAAAGTTTGTATAGTAAGTCACAGTAAATTTATATGAAATGATAAGAAGAAAGTTGGAGAAATTAGGTGGAAGACTGGAAGGGCAGATGGACTAATCACTTAGAACATGCTGAGCTTGATGAAGAGTCAGAATTTAACGATAATGAGAAACAGTTGCATCATTTAAGCAGGGAAATGGCATGATAAATAGCATTTCACAGGTATTTCTGTTTGGTCACATCGAAGACGGATTGGAAAAGGCAAGAAAGATACTTAAAATGTGTATTACAGAATGAGGGAAAATAATGAGAGCCTGAACCAAGGCAGTCACAATATTCTTAGGACAGGAATGGAAAGGAAAAGATTATTAGGAGATATTAAGAAATAGAATCAAAATGACTTGAGCTACAGAATTTTGGTCAAAGTTTCTGAAAGTGGAATCTAAAGATAAATTTCAGATTTCTTCTTTGAATAGGGGGAGGTATGGCACAGTTCACAGAACATACAGAAGGAGAAGCTGGTTTGGAAGGAAAACAAGTTCTGTGAAACATGAACATTTCTCAATCAGATTTTTACACTTACTTTATTCGGCACAGGCTTTTGCTCAGTGTTTCTGTGAGGTCTTCCTACACTAGCCATTTATAAAATACATCTTTAAACATCAAAGTTGCAGCGTCATGTTTGGATCTGTGAAAAGATTTAGGGAGGGTGGGGAGTTTTCAGGGCAGGAGCTAGCAAGCTGTATCTTCAGCTACTGGATGCTTGGCTTTGCGCCACCTGTCCCAACGGGACTGCTTTGGTTTCACTCTGGAGTCATTTTCTTCACCTGTAGAAAAACACAAGTGTTTGAGTGGGTTGTAAATTTTGAAAAACTTTATTTTCATTTTAAGGTGTGAAAATACTTGTTTTAAAAATTCATTTTGATCAACCTACACTTTTGTAGACGTATATTCTTCAGTAAATGAATATTCACTAATGAGAAACACAAAGTGAACAATTCAAAAACATAAAAACTATATTTTGGGTGAAGTTTATAAAATCCTTAAAGAGTTTTCTTTGTATTATTGTCAGTGTAACCTTTGTGCTGTGATTCAAGTTATGTTTTGTAGGAGATTGTGTATTTTAGAAAGGGGCTATTCAGAATTTTCTCACTGTATTGTGTACTACTAACTGTCAAGTGAGAAAAATGTAGTGCAGAAGTATGACAAAGAGACCAAAATGACCCTGTGTGTGTGTGTGTGTGCGCGTGTGTGTGTGAGAGAGAGAGAGAAGGAGAAAGAGAGAGAGCAGACAGACAGTATTTGGAACTTAATCGGGGGCCTTAAAAATTCCTATTTTGAGACAGTTTCACTAAATTGCTTAGGCTGGGTTTAAATTTGTAGTTAACCCTCCTGAGCCTCCCACGGTGTGTAGATTACAGGAATGTGCCACTATTCCTCACTGCCAAGATGGTATATTGAGGAGCTAAGACACAAGTGGAATACTGTTGGGTATTAAGTGTGCTTTGTTAGAAAAGATTCAAAATACAGCTAATTAAGATGTTAGAGGGGCTGGAAATTTAGCTCAGTTTTTCCAGGGCCTGCCTTGCAAGTGCAAGGGCCTTGGTTCCAACCCTGGTAACCACATACAACAGTGCTGGGCATGGAGACTCACGTCCAGCAGCAATCAGTACCACATACCACAGTGCTGGGCCTGATGGCTCACGCCTGTAATCCCAGCACTTGGGAGGCAGAGGCAGGAAGATTGCTGGGAGTACAGGGCTGAGCTCAGGGCAAGCCTGAACTACAAAGTGAGACCCTGACTCAAAAGCAAAAACAAACCCCCCCCAAAAAAACCCCACACCAAAATGTATAGTAATAGCCTTGGAATTTAAACAAGGAAAACACTCAAATTCCTTACTGTAGTCATTAAGTAGCAGATAACTTAGAAACAAAGAAATTGTTCAAACTCATTCAGGAAATGAATTCAAATTAAACTGAAGGAACACAGATGAAAGATCCTTGTTAAACAAGTGGATTGCTTTCTTGTACAGAGCAGGATCATGTCCTTTTTAGGCAGTGTTTGGTACAGTATCATGTATATTCTCATCTTTGTAGTTATTTCTAGATTTCCAAGTGTAGTCATTTGTATGTAATTTTTCTTTTTTTTTTTTTTCCGAGCACACATTTGTGGTATGTAGTGTTTACATTCATTGTAGGACATTGGGACGTGTACATAAACACATCTTAATTTTTTTCATACTTTTCTCCTCACCCCGTATCTCTTTTGCTTTTACAAAAGTTATATTTCTCAGTTAACATGTTAGTGTATTCTGTTATGCTAAATAACACTGAGAAGGAAATTGGGATATTGTGAATATGTTAAATTGGGGAAAAACTGATGAGTTTCCTCAAGAAAAGTCTACTTGTGTTTGTAATACTTAAGTTGCATACAAATTTGAGCTTATAAATTTTTCCTTTTAACATAACAACTTTACTAGCATTGACATGGGAAGTTCCTGTATTTTCAGATGCTAATTGCTAAGGGATTATAAAGCTTAGGATAAGGTGGAGGATCTGAATTACTAGTTTTCCTTTAGGTTTCTGTTTCCTTTTCTCTTAAGGTTGCCCACATTAAAACTACATTCTTTAGAATGCTACTTTAATGAAAATGGCTGTTTTCTATAATGTCAGAATACTAGAGCACTTACTTTGATTTGGGTAACATTTGATCCAAAACACCAAATACTGAGGCAGAGGCAATATCTGCCAGGCAGCAAATGCAAGAGAAACATGTATTGGCATTCGGAGTTCCTTGCTATGCCCAGTGTTGAAGCACTAACCCCATAACCTGTTACTCTAATACTAACTTTGTGGTTAAGAGCCAAGTCCTTTGGTGAGAGCTTTAAAATGCATGAATTAATTCTTCCAAGAATCTTGCGAGAAAAATATTATCATTACTATTTTCAGCCGAGAACACTAAAATTAAAAAATCAATTCAATAATCTGTTCAAAGTTATTAATAACAATGGTAGTTCCACTTAACAGTTTTCAATCTGGAATAGGTCAAACGCAAGCCTATAAACAAGAAAAATATTTAATAACTAAATTTTATATAAGCCAGCAAAATTTGGTCATTTATGTGAACCTATTTATCATAATTTATCTCTCCTGAAAAATCAAGCACTAAGTCCTGTTATACTATGTAAACCATACAGTTGATTATTAGAAAATATAGAGAAATGTATATTAAAGCAAGTCCTACAAGCCTTTACCCAACATCTATTTGTTTTTTATACCTAAACTTTAAAAAACATGTTAAATCTATTATTAATGTGTTATTCAACTCATATTTATTTCCTAAACATTTTGACTAGCTGCAACTATGATATTCTTGGGTATATAAGATGAATTAAGAAACTTTTTCTTTTCTTTAATGAACAAGTTAGGTATTGGGGAAAGATGGCCAAATGTATCTAAGTTGATCGAGAAATAACAACTGTCCAAAGTGAAGCTATCATTTCTAGAAACTCAGAGAAGAAATAAGCGTAGGCTTTAATGTATTTCACTGGTACCTATGGATATTATTGTGACATAATAACTGATTCATATTGAAGAGATTGAATTCAATTTAGTATGTTCTGATAAAGAAGCCAGGGAAATGTAATATCTTTCAAAATTATACTCATCTAGAATCATAATTATTAGTACTAGACAGTGAATCTAGACCTTGCCCTTAGAAGATGAGCACTCTGCCATTGAGCAATACCTCCAGCCCTCTGTGCAAAGTTATTAAAAAATAGTAGTACATGAAGAAATCTAGGAAACTGCTATGTCTAGGATACTAGCCCTAGAAAACCTGAGGTTTTACTGTGTCATAATATTTTCAAAAATAAAGGAGCTACTGAAATATGAATTCTTTATTAAAATCCCAATAAACTTAAATTGTAAACTTTATTCAGGGGAAAGAAGTCTTCTGAATTCAAGTCTAAGTTCCAAAAGCTTTTATGTCTGGAATTTTTTGAATCCTAGTGTAACACCGACTAAAACTTTTGTTTGACATAACTGTGAAAATTGCCCCGTGTGTATAAAAACATTTTAATCTTGTGCTTCAGCTCATTTGATCCTGTGAGCGTAATTTGTACTTTATTTCTTGTTCCAAGTGTGTTAACAGTAGTAGATAGCTTCTTTTTTAAAAAGTGTGCTCAAGGAGAGGAAGATCAAACACATTGTGCTAGGTGCCTCCAAATCACTTAAAATCATCAAAGGAAGTTGGAGGGAGGCTTATGTATCATTTGACTTACTCATTTCATGACCCAGAGGTAAACAGGCCAGAGATGGTTGGTAACTTGCTCAGTCGCACAAAAAAGAAGTTTTTCATGGAGTCCACTTCCCATTTGATCCATCCCCTTATTCATTTTCATGTCACCAATGCTTACTGTGACTAAGTAAAAGGACAAGGAAAATAGAAAATTTAAAATGCCGTAAGCCTGCCTTCTTCTTCAAAGTATTCTTCATCTGTGGGAGACAGTTTCTGAGCAGCAGCGGGTCTGACATGCCAGTCTAGTGGTTTGAAGTCCTGTTGTCTGTGCTCTGGAGGATTCTCTCCCACTAGGGAAAGACTCCATCTGTCTTCTGAGCACCATTAGCAAGTGCTCACTGTGTGCAGGCGCTTCTCCAACCCCCAGTGATCTAAAGTGAAGAGAGAACCATGTCCTGCTCAGGGTGAAACAGACAGAGAAACAGCTGGTCATGCGGCACGGGGAGCGTGGGACCATGGCGTTAGCGAGGCTTCTTCCCGACTCAGCCTGGCTTTGGCGAGGACATACCGCAGAGCTGAAGCTGCTGAACTCCAGAAGCCCCCACTGACCTTCCTCTCCTTTTAGAGCAATAAGGTGAGGAGAGCTCAGAGGGTTCCGCCTTGAAGCCTCTCAACTTTACTTTGAGAGCCTTATTTTTTTTTCGTTTTATGCTGTCTCTGTAGTCCCTAACTTCTCCACATGGTAAATATTTATCATGGAATCAACAAACATTCGGGAACTTCCTGGAGAAAGGACATCACATGTAGTTCCCACTGTCAGAAATAAATGTAAAAGATTTAAGTGGAATCAGAAACAGACCAAGGGCCGGGACTGAGAAGTTGGGAAGATTCTGGAACCGTTATAGTAGCCATGTTTTTATGAACGCCTCTGTCTTTTTCACTACTAGTAGCAAAACAGTAACCAAAAAAGGTAAGTGTAGCTGGTTTTAGGGCACCGTAGGATGGAGTGATGACTGGAGCTCAGGAGACTCTCCTTGTCCATAGCCATCCTTTGAGAAAGCGTGGTCAGGACAGAATAGGTAGTTGCTGTCGTTTCAGGGAAAGGAGACCAACCAAAGGCCTGCACTCAGGAAGGGCGAAAGGACAGAGCTATTTTAGGGCCTGGAACTAGACAGGAAGAAGACCACTGAGGTTTTTCCTACTTATTTATCATTTTATCATTGGTCATAAAATTCAGGAAAATATTCTGAACCAATAATAACTTCTGTCTGATGTTGTGCATTTCACCAAATGGCTCAGATGGACTGGGTGTGGCAGAAAGAAAGGAAATTATCTGCAGAAAGGAGAAAAGAATGTAACTTCTCAAGAAGAGGAATGAACTCTGACAATATTTCTTCTTTTGTTCCCAAAGTATTCTCAACCTGAAGTGAAAGGAAATAAAGTAACATGGAATGTGCAGAAGTGGGAAGAACTGAGACAAAAGTTACAGTCTACTTCATTAAATGTAGTCATGTATTTTCAACAAAATGAATCTGTTATCACCGTTGCTTTCGTATTAGACTTATTATAACTTGAATTAAAAGTTTTTCTATCATGCTAAAAATATTTCCCCCTTTATCTGTCACTGATGCAGTTTCCTTGAGTCATAGTGAAATATATTTGAAAACAGGGTAAGTCAGTGTAGGAAATAGAGGAAAGTCAAGATCTTTTTATACGGGTTTGTTGTAAATTTAAAGGTCTTAGATTTGCATGTCATATACAGGATTCCCATCTGTCCTTCCAGGTAATTAATTTTAAGTGTGAAGAAAGTAGTAAAGTAGGATTTATATTGAGGACCATGGAAAAGATGTTTGTATATCACAAAGTACAAAATAAGTGAATACTATTTGCTATAGTTAGCAAATATACATATATATATACATGTATATATGTGTATATATATATATATATATATATATATATATACACGTGTATATATGTATGAGAAGGAAAAATTTATTAAGAAAATCTTCTGCCTAAGAGAGACAGAAGGGGGGCCCGACAGTGAGTGACCCTAAGATTTTTGTATTAGCATTTGCAAGAACACTATGAATTTCCAAGTAAGATACAAAGAAAAAACCATCCTCGTCCCTGTGTAAGAGTGAGATCAGGAAGCACCCAGGTTCTGCCATTTCGATGTGTGACTGTGGGAGGCATTTGATCTTTTTGAGGTATGTTTTCTTAGGTGTATGGTGGCCCTTGACTTCAGATTCTCATGTGCACATCTATGATTCTACTCAGTGAAGTAAAAATAACTACTTGTTATTTTTGCAAGTTGTATAAAATAAATCTTCAGTGATTTTTTAAACCATTTCCACCATATTTCAAAAGCTGCCAGACTTTGGGTTTGGCTGACTGCTAAAGAGAACAGCCTGCTAGAAGGGGCAAATTCCAGAGCTGAGGGTCATTTATTCGGAATGATTTGCCAAATACTCCCATGTTTTCAAAGTTGTAGGGCATTTTTCAAACTTGGACATTAGGGGAAAAACAATTGTTAAAACCATTTTGTCAGTAGGTGCACTAAAATTTTGAGGTTTACAACTATTTTTTAATAGTTTGCCACATTCCAGTGGCATGCCAAGTAGCATAGTTCTGCTACTTTTACTTTTGTTATGTTCTTCTCCTATCAATTTTGCTTTATTTCTCCAAAAAATAGGAAATGAGAAAGTCTTTATTTTTACTGGAATGGTCTTTCCACTTGGCCACTTTTTCTGACACCAAGAAGCACGAATCGCCTATGGAGTTTTGAAGTGATATAGATCCTGAGCCCTACTCTCAAAAGTCAGAGACATATATAAAAGGGGCTCAGACACCTATACATTTAAAGAGTACCTCAAGTGTTCCTTAAGATTAAACCTATGGCCTCATCACTGAGACGCTCAGTTGCTTTTAAGTATTCTGTGACCACAGTGCCCATCAGCGTTCCGGGTAAGAAGAGAAAGGATATAGACAACTTTAAAAAGTTGTTGAGAGAGAAATGTATTCCCTTAGTTGTAATCCTTCACTGTAGAATTTGGCAATACTCTTCTGTATTTTTGAATTGCTACCAAATTCTCAATGAGGAGTAGTAGGCATCAAGTTGTAAATATTTGTTACTGCCTTTTACGTGTTGGCAGTGTGTGTAGCGGTTGGGTACAAAATGTAAAAAATGGTGTTGTTGCCACTTCTTGAAAAATCTAGTTTTTATGTTCCTCTGAAAATGCGTGGTTATGTAAGACATAACAAAAAAGCAAAGATCATTTATTATCCAGAGAGTGAAAATTAACATTACCAAGAAGAGAAAGACAGCACAGTGGACTGAAATCCCTGAGAAAATGGTACTTGAATCTGGGCTAGTTTTTAGATAACTCACTCATGTAGTTAATGTAAGAACTTAGCTGTGCCCTAGAAAATCATCATTCTCCCATAGATGGCTCCATGACCTTGAATAAGGCATGTTAATAGCCTTTTAATTCTCAAATTTAGTTCCATATGCTTTAATCTGAAAAATAAGAAAATGATGAAATTTCTTTATTGATGTGCAAAGAATAAACTGCAAATACCTGGAAATTTATAAGAATTTTATTTATATTTCTTCCTCCTGCATGTTGCATCTTTTTAGCACATATACCCACCTGGACATCAGAGCTGCCCCGGATGTTTAATGCAAAAACAGTGCCTTAAGTTTCTCCTATCAGAAATTCCTGCCAAAACTCCATCAAAGATGGTCAAACTAGAGTTAGAAGAAAGCTCTATCCAGAGAGTTACACTCAGCATGACATGAGCAAGCCACACTCTTGTCTTTAGAATGATTTTATGTCTTTATCTGTGGATACATAAATATGTCCACCTCACAGCACAGAGAGTTTGAGATGAAACACCCGATTTTGTGAGTGATACAAGCAAATGAGGAAAAGCACAGAATACATTTTAGCTGTGAAGTTCATACTGGGGAGACCACTGAGTACATGTAGGAAATGCCAACCCCTCACACTTCACCAAGAGGATGCTTCCTTCCACTAATTACTGAAGTGAAGCAGAGGAGCTTGTACAGCCCCATGGTGTACAAAGCCAGGCCTGTGTCCACTGTGCCCTGTCATGACAATGAGTCAAGGAAAATTAATATTCTTAGATCAGACAATAGTTACTCCTTCTTTCCATTAGCATCTTCATTTTCATAATGCTTTTTGGTTAATATTCGTATATCGCTTCTCTTTTGGTCAGCCTTTTTTCTCCTGGTATTCCAGTAATAGAAGTCATAAATAATCCTCAATTCTCATAGTATTGCTAAACCACTTTCAAACCACAGAAATTAACTCCATTAATGTTAACGATGAAAGAGTGTTTTGAAGAAGATGAAGAGACTCATATAGGCACAAAGAAGAAGAAGAAGAAGAAGAAGAAGAAGAAGAAGAAGAAGAAGAAGAAGAAGGAAGAAGAGGAAGAGGAGGAAGAAGAGGAAGAAGAAAAAAGGAAAAAAAAAAAAAAACAGATTTCTGCTCCAGAGTTCATCTAAAGCAGTGAAGTTGATGGAATCGACACTCTGAGTTAATCATCAGTACCATGGACTTTAGGGATTTTGAAGATAATTTCTAATGTTTAAGAAAATCAGATTGGCTATCCAGAGATCAAATGACTGCCTTGTAGGATCAGAACCAGTGTGAAGGACATATTCTATCTTCTTATCCTAACCTCCTTCCAGTCCCATCTCCTATATAACTTAAACTTCTCACTCCTTCCCATGCAAAGAAGACTATGGATGGAGGGCAACCAGATCAAAAGAAAATACCCAATCACCATGTTAGAAGTCAAAGTTAGAGGACTAACATTTACTATACACCATTCCAAGGCCAGGCATTAGTAATTGATGTTAGAGCACTGGTACACAGAGTGGCATGTTCGGATCCCAGTGAGGCTGTTTAGTGGAAAAAGCAGTTGAGGAACTGAGATGAATGACCCAAGAGTTTAATTTCACATCCGTATGTTATATAACCTCTTATAATCATTTCCACATTTCTTTAGCCTCTGCCCTTAATTCACGATGAGGTGTTTGTTTGTTTGTTTTGCATTACCAGGAATTAAACGTAGGACCTTGGATTTGTGAGGCAGACACAGTGCCATTGAGCTACATCCGCAGCCTAGCCCCTCAATGAGTTTTTAACTCATATATCTTTTATCAAAGGAGAAAAATCAATGTGTTAGGGAAAAATATTGATTCGCTTTCAAGGTTCATATGTGGTTAGGAAAAACGAAGTCACCTAACAGTAGAAATTAGTCAAAATTTAACACAGAATTACTTTTACCTCACCTGACTTTTCTCTGAATAATAAATTTAAATTTTATTTCCATGTGCTCACAATTTCCCAATATTGAAATGGATATCTGATAAACCAACAATTTAAGAACTAGTCCTGTTGATAGATTTTAAGTGGTGATTCATTCACTATTTCATCTTAGTTATTCCTTGAATTTTCAGTCTAAGAATATCTCAGCAAAGAATTTGGTATTAGTCCCAGAACGTCACAAAAGTGCAGGAAACTCAGGAAATGCTTTGTTGCGCAGTCTCAGGTCTTTGTGCGGTCACCTCAGGCCACTTGAGTCTTTTAGCTTCCTTTTCTCCAGCTGACATTTTGGTTAGAAGGAAATAGAATCCAGGAAAGAAGATGATGCTGTGCCTTCCAACCCCCAACACACACTTGTCCCTAACTGTTGTTTTTGAATCCAGCTGTCAAACTTTATGCCTGAAGAGAAGAACCAACTGGTAAATACATCCATATTTTCTGTTGGGTACCAAATGCCAAACTGGGTAAAATTCTAATCTTAAAGAAAAAGAAAAAAGCAAGACCTACTGGGAATTTTTAGTCTCTTCAGGCAAAAATTCCATCTTAGAAGTGAACCTGAAAATGTAAAGCCCATAGCAAATGCTTTTCTCGTACCATCCTAAGGTTGGCAGTTTTATAGGCCAAGAGGGAACAGTGAATGAGACAATTCTCCTCAAGTTTTACTCACTGTTTATCTGAAATGAATATCTGCTTGGGTGTCTATCATCCCTACATTTTAGGATGATCTTTTTTATTTGACTGGCTGTGTGACCTCTGTTGGGTGGATGTTGAGAAGAGCCTTGGTAAAGCTCTTCCTGCTCAGGATTGGTCCTGAATTTGCTTTTGGACTCTGTTGAAAGAACAGAGAAGGGTTGATCTCCTGTGTTTGGAAAACTGTTTTCTAAACCTTTGAATAATAGCTTTGAATATAAATAAATGTTGATTTAGGAATCATCTTTTCCAGCTGATTTTTATATCTTAAAATAATATTACCCTGAAGAGGAACCTAACTGTGAGATGGCTCAGTTATAGTTAAATGTAGTGGTTATAATAAAGCTTACAAGCTTGATAAATTAAGAAAACTTTATATAATATGTATTGTATCACCAAACAAGAAAATAGTGATATATTAAGCAGTGGTGGAAGTAAATGTTCTGTGATTAGAACTTCTGGATTCACTATATCTAATAGTAATTATCTTGATAACATCAGTTTTCTTACCTACCAAATCTTTGCTTGGTTTTGTTGTTGTTATTTTTTAATACTTAAGGTCATTTCTATTTATTGTCTAGCCCAGAATAAACACTCAAAACCTTTTACCTATTTTATATATCTAAATTTTATCCCCTTGGGACTCAAATATCCTTGAACATTGAGTACATTTTTCAATTCTGAAAGAAATCCAATATGCCAGCAGAAACAAAGCAAATAATATCCTTGTTTTCAAACAGTTTTCTTTACTTGGGAAAGATGAAAACTGATATCTTACAGCAAGCTGAACATGTCAACAACTCATTGAATTTAATCCATGAAGTTAGTCCTTGTTTCTGTTAATCCAAAGAATTTATTCCCAACCACAGCCTAAAGTTCTCACGTTGCCTCTCCTGCATAAGCACACTGGAAACTTTGATTTTTCAGTAGGAGCGGGGAGTTGGATGGCTGTTGAATGGGTCATTTTGTGAGTTAGTCCATTGAAAGCTAATCTGGGTAACATGGCCATCTTCTGTTAGAGACCAGAGTCCTGGTTATCAGCAAGAATTTATATGGCTATGTCCAATGGGCAGAGCAGGTCTCAGTCTATCTTCCCAGAGTCCCTCAGCAGCTACCTGTTCTCCAGGGAACATAGCAAAGCTCTTTTCCAGTCCTCTGCATCTCCGGAATTAGTATGATTATTTCAAGTCTTTTCACTTTGATTGAGACCTATAGAGAAAGGTGGTACCAAAACTGTGTATTCTGACTGGCCACGGCAGGTGGAGGTTTTCTTTGCAGAGGTGTTTTTAAGACATGTCACACAGCAGCTAGATTCTTTTGCCTTGACAATTGGCATTCTAAAAGTAAAAAGACGTGGAGGCATGTGGGGTGCAAAACTTTTGTCATTCTGGAATCAGTTTAGAGCAGTTTAAAGCTTCTCAAGCTTAATTCTTTACAAAGCTTTAAACATTGTTCACTGAGATATCACATCTGAGGATTTTTTTCCCTGTTTAAAACATAATAAGATGGTAATCTTTTTGAAGTTTGTTTTCCCTTATTTGGCTTTTGTACTTTCTGTGAAAGTTGGTGGGAGTTTTAATACACTAAGGGAAGGGTGGAATAGAAAAGGCCCTGGGCCTTGGTTCAGAAGAAACAAGTTCAAACATGGATCCTATAACTAAATGATTTTTGTGATCTTGGATATCAGTAACCGACTGTGAGCTTCATCTATGAAGTAGAAATAATAAGATATGAAATGTGAAAGAGATTAGGTTAGAAACTGTTTACATAAGCACTCAATGTCATAAGTCCATAAGCTAGTTAGGCATCTTTCAGGCTGTTAAACAGGGCCGGCCCTTGAAAAGCCCGTAAGAAGGGAGACTTTCACTGAAGTGAGCATTATCCAAGGAGAAAACTGTCTCGCCAAGAAAGCAGTGATTGATAGATCTCAATGTGCTTCCTGGGGTGGAGGATCAGGATCTTGATCCACTTCTCCTGGAAAAGACTTCTGACTGAAAATCCTTGTATACTTAGAACATGACTTGATTTCTCATTGGATCCCCATTTAATCAGTACTACCTAAGCAACTATACTTGCTGTAATCTTATTGGCTGATCATGGTTTTGTCCATTCTGTGATTTCTCATTGGACTAATATTACCTAAGCTAACTGTATTTGCAGTGATGCTGATTGACTATAATTTTGTCCCCCCTTAAACTTACCTGACTTTGTGACTTTGTTCCATAAAACCCTCCTGGGAAGTGAGGTGAGCAGGTCACCCATTTTCAGGTCTCTCTACATCCCTCTTAGGCAAAAGCTTTCTTTCTCAATAATGTTTTCCCATTCCACCACCATCATTCCTAAAACTCATTCTTTGATTTTAGAGAACACGAACTCGCATTTCAGGTATCTAGCAGGTTGGGAGCAGGCTTGCTTCCCTATATCCTCGGTACACATTAATATATACATGTCCAGTAAACACTAAGACTGGCTCTAAGGGATTTGTTCACTAGCTTTGTTAGACATTTTTCTTTAAGAAAATATAAAATAAAGCCAAGGATTTAGCACAGTGGTTCCAGGGCCTGCCTTGCAAGTCAAGGGCCAGGGTTCAACCCCCAGTAACCACATACATCAAAGCCAGACATGGAGATTCATGCCCACCAGCAATCAGAACCACATACCACAGTGCTGGGCCTGGTGGCTCATGCCTATAATCTCATTACTTGGGAGGCAGAGACAGGAGAATTGCTGTGAGTTCGAAGCTGAGTTCAGGGCCAACCTGAACTACAAAGTGAGAACCTGTCTCAAAAGAAAAGAAAAAATAAAATACAAAATTTAAAGCACTTATATCTTGACTAGATTATCTTCTCCCTAAATAAAGTTAAAATATCTCTCATACAATTCTGAAAAGAATTATATAGTAACATTTTATACTCTAAAGATTAAAAACAACACCAAGGCAATAGAACATTTCTTCTGCCAGAATTTGTTCTATTTCCTGCCTAAGTATAGAAAACTAAGTTGTATAGATTTATATAGATCTGACAGATTTATAAATATGCATATTTGCATATGCACATTATAATATACATATTTTAAAAGATTATTTTCCATTTTAATCTAAAGCAGGGATTGGCAACATTTTTTCCAATAAAAGGTCAGAGATAGCAAATTGTTTAGGCTTTGTAGCCCACAGGGTCTTTGTAATAATTAATGGGGCCATTATGTAGAACAAAATCAGCTGTATAGAATAGTTAAGGCTAGGACATGGCTTCCCATTAAACTTTATATCCAAAATTAGCTTTGGGAAAGATGTGGGCTATAGGATACAGTTTGCTGACTGATGGCCTATAGCATTATATCAAACTTTTTTTTTTTTTAAGTCGAACATAAAAGTAGGATCTAAGGGAAAAACATGTACAGTACCATATAAATTGATGTTATTAAATCAGAAGTTGTATATACTAACCTTAGTAGATGTATTCTTTTAGCATAATGAATTGTTTAATTTTATAAAGTCCAGTTCTTCAAGTGTATTCAGCGGAGACACCATATATAAATCATTTTATAATTGGCTGGCATTTCACCTGTACTTTCTCTAACAAAGAGCTGTGTTCTTTTGCACAATAGCTTTATTGTTTTTCTAGAGTTATCAAATTTTGAAATTGATTCAGCTTCTCTAAAGAATCATGCAGGACAGGATTTATTCCTATTTATTTATTTATTCACAAGAATATCTTGTGAATTTCCTGAGAAGTGCATTCAAAGTAATTTACATGACATTACCTGACACATTGTATTGAAAGAATTTCCTGCAGGGGCAAAACTGTTTAGGCCTGTGCATAGCTTCTTGTAACTATTTTCCATATTCACTTTTAAAAAATGTGATTGCCTTCTTCGGATGGAGACTGAAAATAATGAAATGTTGAGTTCTTTAGAGAATACAGAGAATTAGATAAAGCTAGTTCATCCTCTTTTTTTTTTTTTTTTTTTGTCATAAAGCATCAGCTCAATCTTTGGTGCCTTGACAGAACATTGAACATCAACACATACATTAGGCCGGGGAGTTAGCTCAGTGGTTCCGGCGCCTGTCTTGCAAGCGCAAGGGCCTGGGTTCGATTCCCCGGTGACCACATAC
>PVIR01020261.1:0-16628 GCA_004026965.1 Petromus typicus
CTGTTTCCATTCTGCCACCCGCCTGGTACAAGCCTGAATGTCTGCATGCAAAAAAGCTTGCCACCAGAAAGGTATGCTCCAGTCTGTGGAAAGATGGTTACTACAGCTTCGGTTAAAAACATGGATTAAATAAACAGCATCTTACCAAGTATAAACTGCTCCGGACTTGGTAAGGGCAACAGAAAACTGGGACCCGCATTCCACTTTAACCACTCCAAGGCCAGTGAGAGAATCAATCTGGAGAAAGAGAGGCCCAATTGGACGGACTCCATCAGGAACACTGCTAACTACTGCAACCGCACCGAGATGAACTGTGTCCTGCATCAGCCTGAACATGCTCTCACACAGAATTCCGTACAACTCCAACGTACACTCCGCTGAACACCTCAGGAAGTGGGTGGTGTCTCCCTCCCGGGCCCCTCCTTCCTCTGCTTCTTGCCATCGTGATGTGAGTAGCTCTCCTCTGAGGCAAGCCCTTCCTCCATGCCGCTTCTGCACTTGAGCCTATCAATCATGGACTGTGACTCAGGAAACCATGAGCCAAATAAACCTCTCCTCTTTCAGCTGTAGATGTCCCAATCTTTCTGCAAGCTCCAGCTATGACACAACATCTGTGAGCCACTGTAAAATAAACTGACTGGAACAATGTGTTATCCTATCCCTCAAACAGGTAGGTCCATACACTAAATAAAACCAGAAGCTCTGCAGGCCTCTGGAGGAAAACAGCCATTACCCACACAGTATGAAAGATGTCTTCATGCTTTTAGGTCAATCATTCACTTTTTACTGATTACTCAATGTCGCTTCCACAAAGCAGGTAAAGACAAGGTTACAATGCTCCTAAGAAGCACACCTAGTGAGGTAACAATGGTGGATCCACAGCTATGAAAACGGAACTTACCTTCATGGGTACTTTGCAGCCGTCACTGCCTCCTCTGCCAAGCTTGCCGTAGTCCCCATCCCCCCAGGACCACACGGTGTCATCATCTGTGAGGCAGAGGGTCTGGGCATCACCGCTGCCACAGGCAATGTCGACCACACGGTGGCCCTGCAGCACCTCCACCTGCAGAGGAGAAGGGCCGTGGTTAGCCGCGCGCGCGCCAAAGGGGGGCCTGCCGGACGCTCTGCAGAGCTGCCACTCCTTTGTGACTACGCCTATTTTCAGCTTTATAAAGACCAGGTAATTCTAATCATCTTAACAGACAAAACAGAAAACACTTTCCTCTATTTGAACTATATAAATCTAAACTGTAGGAAGCAGGAATTAGTGTTCTGAGGAGCTAATCCTGTACCACCATGAAGGCTGTTCATTCACTCCTTCTATCAGCAAAAAGATAGGAGGCCTTCTAGAGGCCAGAACACTTTCCTAGGAACAAAGCAATGTTCATCGTGAAAGTTCTCTTTTAGCTACCTACGGTAGTGCATGCTTACAGCCCCAGCACTCTGGGAAACTGAGGTAGGAGAATTTCAAATTGAAGCCCAACCTGGGCAACTTAGCAATTTAATAAGACCCTGTCTCAAAATTAAAACTATAAAAGGATTGGGATGTAACTCAATGTAAAGTCCCTTGGATTCAATCCCTAGGACTACCCCTCACCAAAAAGTTAAATCTTGAACAGCATGGGAGAGCTGTCAAAAAACCATATATAAAGCTTAAATACTACTACCCTCCTGTTGACCAGAAGCTTTACTATAATTTAAACAGGTGATTAACATATATTACTATATTTTATATATTTTATAAACAGTAAAACATTTAAGAGTCATGAGATCACCTTTTACTATGAGATATAATTAAAACTTATAGATGACAGAACCACGCTTTAGATAAATCCTCAGTTAGGGGTAGCTCAGTCACACTGTGTCTGCCTGTCAAGCGCAAAGTCTTGAGTTCAATTCCTGGTACCAAAAGGACCAGACAGGTACACAAATCCTCTCAGTACCTGAGCTCACTGTAATGGCAACAGTGGGTAGTTACAAAACGACTACAGCAGTAGTATAGTACATATTATAGTCACTATTACGCAGTTATGATTAAGTGCTGTACCTCTGTTTGGTTATATTGCTCTCAAGCACAAACAGTGTCATGGACAATCTGTAAGTGTATGGAAGGGTTTGGGTTTTTTTTTTAGTTTTTTGAGACAGGGTCTAACTTTGTAGTTCAGGCTGGCCCTGAACTCAATCTTGAACTCAGCAATCCTCCTGCCTCTGCCTCCCGAGTGCTGGTGTGAGCCACCATGCCCGGTGCTGTGGTATGTGGTACTGATTGCTGGTGGGCATGAGTCACCACGCCCAGTATTTATCTGGTTACCAGGGATTGAACCTGGGACCTTGTGCTTGAAAGGCAGGCACTGGAACTACTGTGCTAAATCCACGGCCCTGGAAGTTTTTTGATAAACTTTAACTTTTTTGCAGTACCAGGAGCAAATCCAGGGCCTTATACATGTACATGCTAAACAAGTGCTTTATCACTGAGTTATATCTGCAGCCCTTAATTTTAACTTTTCATAACAGACTTATGTATATTTTATGCATTGGTAACATTTCTTTTTCTTAACTTTTTGATTATTTCTGGTTATACAGTTCACCTGAGAGCCATTTTTCAAATTACCACAAGTCACTTCCCTCTCCCCAAAATTCTGCCATTTAAATGGACCCACAGAATTCCCACTCAGGTTGTTCTAGGGTCAATTGCAAACACTATCCTATTGACCCAGGGAGGGAATACATGTGAAGATGGTCACCTCCACCAGAAGAGAGACCTACTTGCAAATAATAAGCCTATATTGATCATAAGCTCCAAGATAAAAAGACTGTAACACGGACGTGCTCCTGACGCACAGCGATGGCCAGTCCCCCTGCCACCTCAACACCGGGAGCGACAGCCACCTCGTCCTTCACTGTGCTGAGTCCTTACCAACTTGGGCTTCAACTGGTCCTCACTGTCGCTGTGCCCCAAGCGGCCATAGCGGCCTTTGCCCCACGTGTACAGGTCTCCGGCTGCCGTGACACAAGCGCTGTGGGCTCCACCTGCAGCAACATCCACCACTTCAATTCCTCTCAGAGACTCGATGACACGAGGACGGTCACACGGGCTACAAGAAAAGACATCCACTGTAACTGAAACGCACTTGATGCTTATGTATCTGTAACCGTATTAAACACAATGCTTTCTGTGTCTTGCTCATTTAATGCAACTCTCAACATACCTTCCCAGCCAAGCAGTTACTGAGCCAGTCCACAAGAACTATTTGGATCTGAACCTACGCTGGGGAGTCAGCTCAAGTGGTACCATTCCCACCTTAGAAGAACAAGTCGGGCACAGAGGCACATGCCTGTAATCCCGGCACTCAGTGGGGTGGAGGACGGGGCGGGCAGAGGCACAAGGGTTGCTGTGAGTCCCAGGCTGGCCTGGGCAATACAGTCAGTTCTAGGCCACCCTGAACTACAACGCGAGATCCTGTCTCAAAAGAACTTTTTTAAAAAGTAGCTTTGGCTCCTCTGTTTAAAAATGAATATTAATTGTACGCCCTTCCCTCTTACTCCTGCCACTGTCTTCGTATTTAGTTTTAGTATTATGCATGTTATACAAAAGGCAAAGTGTGTTTTAGTGGATCATTTGGGGGAGAAAGATAAAGACACTTAACACAAGTGACCCAAAAACTCAGCACTGACATTTTCGCTCCTAAAATAGCAGACACAGGCAAACCCACAGACTGGCATGTCAACCTGCTCTTGGCAAATGACTCATAAACATTATTTGAGTAGTTATGTAAATGTTGTTCTGAAAAATAAAGTGCCAATATCCTGGACCAGCCCTCAAACAAAGGAAACGTAACGCCGCAAGCGCTATTTTACACATACCTTCTATTGCCGTGCCCCAGCTTCCCGTCTTCGGCCTCGCCCCAGGAGTAGACTTCTCCTTCTGAGGAGAGGGCCAGGCAGTGTTTGCCCCCGGAGTTCACGGCCACCTTCTTAATGAACACGTGCTGAACAGACTCTAGCAGCGTTGGTGTCGACACTGACTCTGTTCCCCCTATGCCTAGTCTGCCGCCAGCACCGTAGCCAGTGGCATACAGCTACAATGAGAAAAAACAAAAGCAACATCAGATTTTCATCTTTTCATCCTTATGTTTGATTTAACAAAACTAATGTAACCTTCTTTTGTGGGAGCCACTAGGGATTAAACCCGGGGTGCTCTAACACTGACCTTTCTCTCCTGCCCGTCTCTGTTTTATTTTCAGAGAGGCTGTGAAGCCGGCTTCAGTCTTGTGACCCTCCTCTTAGCTGCCCACACAGCTGAGATTACAGGCATGTGCTAGCATATTCAACTTAGATATTTTTACTAAAGAATGATTAAACTTAAATTTTATTAAAAAATCACAAGAAAGTGTAAGACTTTGTACACTTCAGTAACTGGACGACTGTCTCCCACGGGGGTACTGCTGAAAGGCAGTCGAACCTCGGGCAGTGCAGGCTGGCGGCACGCCTCTCCGGGCCCTGGAGGGTTCTGTTCTATCTCCTCCCGCATCCCAGGAGGTGAACGCTCTGTCTCACCAAATGTCTCCTATCACAGCCATCTGGTATACTAGCTCTACTAATCAATGGGTACACCTGATCTCACTGTGGCACTTACAGAATTGGGCTGTAAATAAATGTTTTCTCTTATAGGTGACTATCTCAGGCATTTTATTATAGTGTCAGAAAGCTAATATGCATATACTCTATCAAAGCTCCAAATATAAAGAAAAATTTATCACTATTAGAATGACCATTTGATAGATTTTATTTATTTTTTTTTTAAGGTTTTTTGAGACAGGATCTCGCTTTGTGGTTCAGGCTGGCCCTGAGCTCAGCCTCAAACTCACATCACAGCAATCCTCCTGCCTCTGCCTCCCGAGTGCTGGGATGACAGGCGTGAGCCACCACGCCCAGCACTGTGGTATGTGGTACTGACTGCTGCTGGGGTGAATCTCCACGCCCAGTATTGTTATGTGGTTACCAGGGATCGAACCCGGGCCCTTGTGCTTGCAAGACAGGCGCCCGAACCACTGAGCTATATCCCAGGCCCCAACAGATTTTAAAAATAAGATCTTGTTGTGGTCATGGTGGTGCACACCTGTCGTCCCAGCACTTGGGAGGCACAGGCTGAATGACGGCAGTGAGTTCAAGGCCAGCCGGGCTACAAAGCAAGACCCTCAAAACAACAAAACAAAAAATAAAAAAAAGATGATATAATTTCCCTAGAAGCTTTTTCTACTTCTAGAAAACAATTACTACCAAGAAAACTAAAAAGATTTCATTATCTTCTACATGTAAATCCCTGAAATCTCAGAAACATCTCATAGAAAAACTACAAATACATTTTAGTATCTCAACAAGGCAACACTTACACAATAGAAAACACTATTTTTTCACTTTAAAGGGGAATTATTTTGGATTACAAACATCTTTATCATTAATTAAGAGGGAGAGAATCAGAGCACTATTTGTAAATACACAGCAAAGCTGCCTCTTGGTGAAAACAGAAATAATGCTGTAGACTTTTTTCAAATGTACTGCTGCACTGACCTAATAGTAATGAAACTGTCAGGAATAAAACAGGAAATGAAACTGAGAATCGGGTGAATACATGAGTCCTGGATCTAGCTTCCTCTGAGAAGGTCTTGGAGATTTGAGGGCTAGGGGCATGGGAATAACGCTCCAGCCTCACAAAGACTGCAGAAAAGCGAGACACCTTCAGTATGCAGTACTGTGAATGAAAAATAAGAAAGAACAACAAAGAAAGTCACCTCTCATAATCCTGGCACTAAGTGAGAAGAAATGAATCTCCCTGGAGAATTCCTAACCATAAAATCTGACCCTCAACTTGATTTTCAGTCTGAACTTATCCTATCTATGCACTATAATCTTCAGATAGAAAATTTGTAATAGCTTAGATTGGCAATACAAGTCCTAGACTTGTAAATTCTCCATGAATGATGGTTTCAAAATTGGTTCAAATCATTTCTATAGGAAATAATTCCTAGGAAAATGGTAACCTTATAGTTCAAAAATTTACATCACCAACAAGAAAAGAAGACATAAATAATGACCAGTAGAATATTATATCTAAAGAGATAAAAAGCTTAAAAGTATGACAGAGCTTGTAGAAACTTAAAAAAGAAAATTGAAATCCAAAACTCAAATTACTAAATAGTAAGTCATTAGAGACTTGAAAAATCAATCAAAAGAATCACCTAGAATATACCAGAGAAACATAAATCCAAGGGGAAATACAAAAGTAGGCTCAGATATATAAGGGAAAAACCTTACTCACCAAGTGCAGGTAAAAACCACACAGAGAATATGGGAGATGCCAATATTTGAAAAATAATATCTGGGAACCAGTCAGAATGGTTAAAAGACAAATTCTCAGAACATTCTACCAAAAAAAACAAACCAAAACAAAACAAAAAAGACTGGGAAAAATAACTGACAGCTAAACACAAACTCGCACACAGAGGAGGGAAACTGTGGGTCATCAGACTTCATCTGGGCAAATGCTGGCCTGACACTGATATTCCATCAGTAACATCAAAGTCAAAACACAAACTAAAATTATCAATTGGCTAGCTGAAAATAACTGCCTGGGCTGAGGAGTTAGCTCAAGTGATATCACGCCTACCTTGGAACCCCAAGGACCTGAGTTCAATCCTCAGTACCACAAAAAAGGAGGAAGGTGGGAAGGAAGGGAGGAAGAGAAGGAGAGAAAGAGGGACGGAGGGAAAGGAAGGAAGGGAGGGAAAGGAAAAAAAGGAAGGGGAGGGAGGGAGGGAGAAGGAAGGAAGGAAGGAAGGAGGAGAGAGAGAGAGAGAATAACTGTCGATTAAAACACTGGTGCCTCTGAACATGTATCAAATGCTGGCTAGAGCCAATGGGTAAAATCAGGACCATCACCTGTTTGTACAGATGAAGCTCTACTAGAACCAGCCACCTCTATTCTTTTACAGTACGTCCGTGGCTGCTTTCAGAGCAGCGAGACATCATACGGCCCCCAAAGCTGGCAACACTACTGTATCTTTTACAGAAAAATATTTTCAAATACACAAACCAGAACAACCAGAGATTTAACCACCAAAGAACCTTACTAAAGGATATTGAAAGAGATATGTTTAAAAGTAGAGGGAAATATGAATGCAGATATTTAGGACAACCCTAGTGCAAGTTCAGGGAGAAAATGGCCTACATAAAACAAAAACAGCAAAACTGTCTATGAGAGAAGGGAACGGGCAGGACTAAAGTAATGGGTAACAAAGGGTCAGTGTTTTTACTGCTTGGAAGGTAAAAAGTGCTACTTAACTTCAGATTATAAGTATGTATGTTAGAACAACCAAGGAAATTAAGTAAAATTCTCCAGAGAACAGAAAAAGAGGGAGACACACTTCAAGCCTCCTCTAGCTAAAACCAGCTTACTTCTGTGGCACAAGCCTGGCTCTGCCATACTTCCCTGTGAGCCCAGCTTCCAGGCCTGCACACCCTTCTCAACGTGGACTGCACCGGAAGACTTATTCCCCAGGAACGGATCACGGCACCAGCAGTACCACCCTGCTCAGAGGAGCGTCCTGGAATTTCCACCTCACTACCACACTTCCCTGCCTCTCCTGTGCTCGTGCTGACAGAGGTAACCACTGTGCTATGAGATGTCCTAATGGCACATGGCAAAGCAAGACCCAAGTGAGGGTAGCCTCTGCTCTCAGCTCACGAGGACTACCGTCTACTGAAACAGGCTACTCCTCTGTCCCGCCTGATGACTATAGCCTGGTGAAACTGAGCTCAGGGAACAAACTGTGCCACCGCTAGAGTCCCGGCACTGAGAAATAATACTTTTTTTGTTGTTGTTGTTGTTAGGTTTTTTGAGACAGGGTCTCACTTTGAGTTCAGGCTGGCCCTGAGCTCAGCCTCCAACTCACATCACAGCAATCCTCCTGCCTCTGCCTCCCGAGTGCTGGGATGACAGGCGTGAGCCACCACGCCCGGCACTGTGGTATGTGGTGCTGGTTGCTGCTGAGTATGAGTCTCCACACCCAGTATAGGTATGTGGTTATCAGGGATCGAACCCGGGTCCTTGCGCTTGCAAGACAGGCGCTGGAACCATTGAGCTAAATCCCCGGCCCAATAATACATATTTTTAAAATAAAACAACACAATATCATAGCCAGACGAGCAGAGTAGGAGACAGGAGTGTTATATGAAGACATTGTGAATACGATCTCTCCCCAAATCCTAAGCAAAATTTCCACAAATATAAATCAAAAATACATAAAACACATCCTGATGAAGCTAGGTCCATCTAAAGAAGGCAAACTTGTTTGATATGAGAAAATCCCTCACTGATTCAATGACTGGGTCCACTACAGGAGAAAACATCTGTAGAGGAACATTTTAAAAATTGCAGGGACAAAAATCAACCTCTATTCAGGAATAGAAACTGAACGATATTCCTATTTATCCATTCATGAGTAGAAATATTCCTATCTACTAAGAAATGTGCGAAATGCCCCATCGCTGTGCTTCCCCCACTAAATGCTGACAAAGCATGCCAACCCCATTCCCGCCTCAGTTTACAGTCCAGCTCCCAACTGGCACGTTTCATTCCTTTTCATCCACCTAAGAGGGAGATCACAAGAGTTCAAGTAGAAAAAAGGGAACAAAGGCTATCTGTAGAATATGGTTGTCTATATGGAATTTTTTTTTTTTAATTTAAACCACATTAGAAAGAAAACAATGATTACCGGATCTAAAGTTCATATAAAGACATCAGCTACTTCTACACAGCGATCTGTGTACTTTTTCAAAAGACAGCATTTACAATAGCAAACAAGAGAAGAATACATCTAATAAATGATATGCAGATAACAATAACAATATTTTTATATATATGACAGTTCAGAATAAAAATATTTAAAGTTACATATCTGAAGACTATACGGAAATATGTAGAACTATCATTGCTTCCAGCAATATCTAAAGTGCTATTAATCTTGCAGCAGTATTTCAGTTCAGAAGACTCACACATACAGAAACCACACAAAACACACAGCCATAACTAGTTTGGTCTTCAAGACAATCTGACACCAAAGTCATCTTTACCTTCCCATCAGCTGTCACAGCAAGGAGAGTCTGTTCTCCTCCGATCAGCTGCACAGGCCTGAGAGTCGCCAGAGCTTCACAAGGAGTGGGGACTTTAACTTTCGCCCCTTCGATGCCGCCAAGCTGCCCCCTATGGTTATGACCCCATCCATAAATGGTTCCACTGCCACCAGCAGACAGAGTCCAGTCATCTGGCCGCCTACAACAGACGTTGAGAGAACATTGGACAGGGAAAGACCTGCCCACGAAACCTCTTTTTCTCATATGCAACACTATTTCTTATTTCTGATGTAATAACCTGTTCATCCACTGCACAAGCTGTTCATCTTGCTCTCTTTTAAATATGTCATGGCTCTCATGAAGAACATCCATGTTTTCACTGTCTGCCATTAACTCTCGAATTTTCTTAGCCACCTGGACAACATCAGAATGAGATTATGAATCAATCACTATGTCAAGATTGAAACAAACATTAAGATGAGCGTACAGGAGGAACCCCTGCCTAGGCAGCAGGAGGGGATGCCCACATTAACATCGTGCTTTTATACTTCATAAGGACATGAGCATGCTATGGCAAGACCAAGATACTAAAAACTCGATAGTATCATTATATCTTTAGTTTACAAAAATAAGCTTTAACTGATATTCACAGTATCAATATTTCTTGGCAAGCCAAAGCTTTTCTGTAGTTTTTCTGTGGCATCTTTTGTACTTTATCTAAATTTTTAAAATCCTCTGCACTATAAAAGTGATTCCAAAATAACATGCAATAATACCTCATCAAGAAACAAACGGGGCAATGGCGTTCTCTTGTCCAGGGCCACAGCGACACGGGAGGCCATGCAATACCGTCGGAACCAAGCCCACTTGTGCGTCTCAGCACAGCAAGCCAGAGTGTCTAGTTCCAAGTCACAAGCAAGAGCCACCAGCACCTGCGGCCACCAGACAGAAGACAGGGTCACAGGGAAGGGCAGCAGGACCCCTCCTCCTCACTCGTCAGTGGCGTGACTCCCCACACAGCTCCTGGAGACGCACTATCAGTGCAGGACCTCAGGTTTTACAACTGCTACAGCACGGACTTGCTGCCGGTGTCAACTAACAAGAGGGCTCGTGCATTTCACAGCACGCTAATACTCAGGTAAAGGCTTAAGGCATAAAGCTTCTGATCACAGAACCGCTGATCAAGCCTTTTCACATTCAGCTTCAGCAGTACCCACTTCTGCTTTCAGAGGGCCTACGACACCGCGCCCTGCACGTGCCGGTGGCTCCTGGCACTTCAAAGCCAGTCAAGCGTTACCTTGAAGAACGGGCTGTGGAGGAGCTGCTTGCCGCCCCTCACAATAGGGTCTTCATACTCAAACTGCCTCTGCAAAGCTTCTGGAAGCCCCTTCACCAAAGCAGCAAGAGCACTGCCTGTAAAACTCTAAAGACAAGAAGACAGCATTCAGGCGCAGAACCCCCAGCGCAGGGGTACTCCCAGATTGTTTTGAGTTCGTGAGCCAACAGTTTTATTATTTTAGTACTGTTCCCCTTAAAACACGCTTCTTGAGGGGAGGGAAAGGGATGAAGAAAGAGTTAAGATGTGTTAGGTATACGCACCAACTCCCCATGAGCAATGTGATCCTTACCTACTGCAAACATGTACTAATAAAAACTGAAAAAATGCTTAATGAAATTCTCAAGTAGGGGGCCGGGGAGTTAGCTCAGCGGTTCCAGTGCCTGTCTTGCAAGCACAAGGGCCCGGGTTCGATTCCCCGGTAACCACATAACAATACTGGGTGTGGAGACTCACACCCAGCAGCAACCAGTACCACACACCACAGTGCCGGGCGTGGTGGCTCACGCCTGTCATCCCAGCACTCAGGAGGCAGAGGCAGGAAGATTGTGATGTGAGTTGGAGGCTAAGCTCAGGGCCAGCCTGAACCACAAAGTGAGACCCTGTCTCGAAAAAAAAAAATTCTGCAGTAGGAAGAAGACTCAATAGGACAAGTGCACAACAATAAAAACCAGGGTGTGAGTGCTCATCTCCAGGTATTTGCACTCCACTTCAGCCGAGCCACTCTCAGGAAAGCATCCTCCACTGGAAGAAGCTCCTGTGGGACCCAAGGGCATGAAGGCCAGGGAACCGCCTTCCCAGCACACTGCAGGGGGTGTGGCCACACAAACGGTCGTAAAATCCAACAAACACCACCCTATGTCAGAGCTACTAATACACTGATTATTAGAAACCAAAGTTCAGCCTTAACTCAATATACACAGCAATCTAAGAAAAAGTCTAGAAGTGACAAAGACAAAAGCCTCCTTTTTTATGCCCAAGGGAAATATCCCGGCTCTGTTCAATGATTCATTGGCTTAGATGATAACGCAACATTTTCCTGCCACAGGGCCCAGTGTCTACAGGTGGTCTACAGTGCTTCTTACCAAAGCTCTCGTCTCCCCATCATTTTCTCCAAGCAGCCTGTTTATGTTAATTGACTGCCCAAATTCCGTTGTGAGCAGCTTCCTCAGCCTCTGAAGGGCCCACATTCTGTGACTGGCAGCTAAAATAAGCAGACGAGAAATATCAGAGGCTTGACCACTTCCGTCCAGCCAGCGAGGCAGGCATGATGACACAGGCGTCATTACCTAAGGCGCTCAACTGCGCACATGCTGCCAGTGAGGCCGCAAGTCGAGGAATGATGCTTCTGCTGGAGGTGAGATTGAGTCGGAAATCCAGAAGACACGTCACAAGGTCCATGGATGGACAGGAGAGGACACAGCGATCAGACAGAAGGTCCTTGGGGCCTGTGGAGGAGCACTATGATTTCCCTGGACATGTCCTCTGGGTAGCAGCCCAACAGGTGTGTCTGCCGAGGTCACTCGGAACACATCCGTCAGAGATGTGTCCACCGTGCCACTGCCCGAGACACGGGCCACAGCCTTTGCACTGACATTGCAACTGTAAACTGTCAGCTTTGAGAACTGCCCCGGGGAATCTTTCTCCGGAGGGTGAGAACCGAATGCCAGGCCCACGGAGGCCGAGGCGGCTCTCCGGGGCAAGACCCTCGTAAATCACTAAACACACCTGTGGCTTTACACTCTCTGGACAACACAGCCAGAGTCAGACTGTGCTGGCCACGCCCTCCCATACCTGCCGCTGGCATGATGGGATAGACTGTGAAGCGCCAGCCCCAGCCGTTCACAGAGCCATCGCTGATGAACTTCCACTTCAGCTCGTCCCCTGGGATCCGCAGCTCACTGGACCAGTCGGACCACTCTCGGCCTGTGGAGAAGATCACACCCTGGGGCTAGGTCCAGCCCTCATCCAACCAACACGGACTCCTTAAATACAGAGCAGCGGGGTCAGACGCCAGAGACGGGCCAGTGGTGTGCTGTGGGGCTCTGTGAGGGCAGCGTGGGATGGCTGACGGTCCCTTCTTCTGGAATCAGAGACCTGCCCCATTTACTGCCACCACCGAGAACTATGCCACAGACCTTCGTCCCATCGTCCAAAGCTTTCAAGCAGGGATCTTAGTGATGGCACGTACAGAAGGCTTTCCAGACATACCTCACCCGCTCTGGACCAGCAGTCTGTGTGTGCTCGGTGATGATGATGGCCAACCACGGCTCACAGAGCCGCACGTTTTACCACCTGGCCTTTCCCTTGGACAGGGAAAACTGCTGCCTCTTCCTCCAGATGAAGAACAAAGAGGCAGGACAAGACACACACATGCCCTGCACTGACAGCTCTGGAAAGCCCAGCCTACAGCACCTTGCAGTCCCCCCGATGGGTCCTCAAGCCTCCAAGACCACCTGGGGCAGCAACCAAGCACAGACAACACGTGATGCTTCCTGGCTGTTCCAGCTGGCCGGCATACTCCACAAGCCATGTTCTCACAGCACTTGATCAAAACCAAATCCCTCTCAAAACCAAAATAACAGCAGTGACTGCAAGGCCAGCAGCCTGGGCTAGTGAGTTTACGGCTGGACTGAATTACATAGCAAGACCTTGCTTCAAAAAAACCAAAGAAAGATAGGTAGGTAGACAGCTAACTAGACAGACAGACAGACAGACAGACAGCAAGCTCTGTGACATCCCAACCTAAGCCTCCACTGGCCCTGGCATTCTCAGACATCCATGGCCCCTTCTCTAGCTGTTTGGATAAGGCTAAGTATCCACCACCAAGACTCCTATCACAGGCCAATCATGCAGGAGTCCATCAGTGGGGTGAAGCATATACAACATGGATGATGTTATGGAAATACTAGGTAGAGAAAAATAAAACCATATTTCATAGCTAAAGAGGTTACTGTGCCTTCCTTAAAGCTCCCCTAGACTGAAGCAGCAGTAGGTTGTCCTAAAAATATTGCCAGTTCCCTCGAAGGAGGCCAAGGCTGCACCCTTCCAACTACCCTTCCTCACCTGACCGCACAGACACGATCCTGTTGACGCCGTCCATGACTGTGAGAGGGTCATGGCGTCTCTCTGTAGAGCACTGGCGGTCAAACTCCACCCTGAGGCCTTCTGCACCTGGAGAACAAGCCAGCACAAATGGTGAACACTCCGAGGCATCAGACAAAGCCACAGCAACCCAGACAGATAAACTATAGCCATGTTTAAGAGCTACATGTGTGCATGTGTATATATATGTATATGTGCATGTGGGGGGGGTATATATGAGTTCAAGAGGTATAGGGAGAGAGAGGGAGGGAGAGAAGAGGGAGCTTAAAAAAAGAACTGAGGGCCAGGGATTTAGCTCAGAGGTTTTGGCACTTGCTTCACAAGTATAAGGTCCCAAGTTCAATTCCTGAAATTGAGAAATGTCACATACATGTACTAATTCCCCACAATGAATATAAGCATGATGTACTATAAACACATACCAATAAAATTTTCTGCTTCTCCTCCTAGTACCAGGGATTGAACTCAAAACCTTGTACTTGCAAGGCAGACATGGTACCACTGAGTTAAATCCCTGCGCCTCAAATATTCTGATTTTTCAAAAAACAAAGAAAGATACTAAAGTCAAATCCAGCACAAAGGAGCTGTTAGAAAAAAACAGAATATAGTACAGTAACAGCCTTACAGACAATGAAACCAGGTCAGAAAGGTATGAATCACACAAAACTCACCAAAATCTTAAGTGAGAAGTAAATAGAAAATGACAGAAGGTAGGAAAGAATAACCTAATCAAGAAAACTAAAACATTAAATGAAATTCAGGAAAGAATTACAACTAAAAAAAAAATTGAAAATGAAGACAGGCTAAAAGAGCAGGAGATCCCATAAGATAAGAAAGAAATCTTCACAAATGAAAGAAGTAAAAAGCAGCTGAGGGAAGAAGTAACCAGTATTAAATCTAAAAGGTACCCAGCATGTAAGCAATTACCAAGTGTCCTTGGAAAAGAGATCTACACAGTGCACTGAACACTAGAAGTTATAACTGAAAAAACTGTCCTGAAAGAAAAACTTGGAATTTGGTCATAACACTGCCCAGAAACCGGCAAGAGATCGACCACCAGAGCCGCCTGAGAGCCACCCGACAGGCGGCCCATCTGCAGGAGGGACAGTCTTTCAGCTCATTAGTTCATAATGACAGAAAATAAAAACAAACCGGGTGTGGTGGCACACCTGTCCCGCCAGCGATCCGGGAGCCTGAGCGAGAGAACTGCAAGTCTGAGCCCAGCTGGGGCCACTTAACAACTTAGCAAGACCTAGTCTCAAAATAAGAAATCTGGGCACACCTGTGATCCCAGCGCTTGGGAGGCTGACGCAGGAGGAGGCCAGCCTGGATTACACAGTGAGTTCAAGGCCAACCTGAACTATATAGTGAGACCTTAGCTCAAAAAACAGACAAACAAAACACATTAAAAAGAATAAAAAATTTACAGAGAGTTGGGAATGTGGTATCAGTATAAGGGTGCTAGGCTTAATCCTAGCACTACAAAATAAACACAGTTTAAAAAGAATAGGCAAACAACCAACCAACAGGTCACCTTGACAGAAGCATGACTGGGAATTCATTCATTCCCCCTGTAAATGGAGGGAAGAACCAAAAGCAAACAACCTCCACCCAGACTTCCTCACACAGACCCCAGCCCTGGGTAGCCAACTCAAGGATGAGGGGCATCTCTTTCTAAAATACTACAGCTACTGAGAAAGAAAGAAATGGTTTACTAGGAACAGCACTGCTTTGCAAGTCCAGTGCACCAGTGGTCTGCACAGTGCACCAGGTGCTGCTGACACCCCACGGCACGCACACGTACCACTCCTTGAGGCTGGCTCACAATCAGCAAAGGCTGGAACTATTATTTAGGTCCTATGAAGCAGAGTCGGGCCTTGAACCGGGCACCAGTCTGCAGGATGTGCCGAGTGCAGGCAGGAAGGAGCACGCTAGGGGTGGACGCAGCTGAGAAACTTGGCAGACTGGAGAGGGAGAGAATGAGGTGGAGGGAGGGACAGGGACAGGGACAGGAGAAAGGAGAGACGGAGGAGAAGGGAGAAGGGAGAAGAGGGAGGGAAGAGGAAATCAGAGGGGAAGGGAGAGAGGAAGGGCGGAGGGGAGAGGAGAGAGGAGAGAGGCACACTTGGGTAACAGCTGTGCGGACGCGTAAGCCATCAATGGCCTACTGTCAGGACAGTGTCGCCTCGAGGAGCACAGCAGTGCTTCTGGGAGCCAGTACGGGTGACAAGGGCTTCCACCTGCCTGTCAAACTGATCGTCTGCTTTATGTGGCTTACTGTATCATGCCTGATTCTGGAAAAGCAGTGTCTTAGAAAAGGAAAGGAAGGCAGTCTGGAATAATTCTATCACTTAGTCCCTATAAAGCACAAGTGACTGAACAGTCGAGTCAAGTCACGCAGTGAGGCCTGCCTCTGCAGGGTCTGCACGCAGTACCTGGTATCTTCACCGTGCCACTGGTAGAAGTGTCGTCCGTGTAGGGGTGGCTGCTCTCCACCACCACAGGCTGTGAGGAAAGGCGGCCGCTCTGGGAGTCCGTGGCTACGTCCTCCAGCTCAGTGACACAGAGCTCCAGCAGCATATCTGCCACCTGGGGAGGAGGGGAGGACAACCGGCTCTGCGCTGAGCACGGGGACCATGCCCTTCCACCCCGCCCTGCATTCTTTCACAAGCACAGGATGGCCCAGCGGGAGACACGGAGTCTGAGAAACTCAGTTCAAAACAGGGCTTGATTTCCTCACCCATTCAATCAAGACATCACAGAGCTGGCAAGTGTGCCACGAGGCTCAGAGACAAGCTGTATAAAAAACAGCTGGAGGCACCTCATAGACAGCAATTTAGGTCAATTGAAAAAAACACCAGTTTCTTTTTACACCAAAGCTTACTTTCCTGTGAGGAAATTCTGTCTTAGAAACAACATTAAGGAAGGCGTAGAGAATTGACAAAAATTGCCAAGGTCCTAGAAGGGTCAGGGAGCCAACAAACACTCTTTGCAGAGATTTTCTATTAGTTCTTGTTAGACTGAGCTCCCCACATTTCTCTGGGCCCTTTCCTTA
>PVIR01020261.1:16728-30873 GCA_004026965.1 Petromus typicus
CTCCTGCCTCTGCCTCCCGAGTGCTGGGATTACAGGCGTGAGCCACCACGCCCGGCACTGTGGTATGTGGTACTGGTTGCTGCTGGGTGTGGGTCTCCACACCCAGTATTGTTATGTGGTTACCGGGGAATCGAACCCGGGTCCTTGCGCTTGCGAGACAGGCGCCGGAACCACTGAGCTAACTCCCCGGCCCCTAACATTGTTCCTTTTTAAAAATTAAACTAGCCATTATTTTTCTCTTGCTTGCAAAGAGTCCCAAAAGGGGCAGGAACTGTGAACGGCAGAGGCACCGGGCCTAAGCGTGGCAGCCAGAGCATCTCAGAGGAGTTGGGGATGGCGTCAAGAGGAAGTCTGACCCAGGACACTAACGGCTGAGCAACATATCCCATTCTCTCCATACTCCATAATGTACTTTATTTTAAAACTCTGGTAGTGACTCATTCCATGTAAGCAATTAGTATTAGTAAATTCCTTGACTGTCATTTTTAAAAACAAAGAAGAACAAATGCTAACAGCTACAATATGCTAACCCCAAAATTTTCAACTCAGAAAAAAAACCTCTGCCCTCTGCACTGCCCATTCTATACTTTTGAGGAGTAAACTACTTCTGCCCTCCAATTTTCCTGATTTTAATAACAATTTTTGTCTACTTAACAGTTCCAGTCACAACTGGTATAACTGTCACATAGACGTACAGACCAGAAGACAACTCTGAAGTTTTAAACTCTCAGGGTAACGGATGTCCACTAGATCATCCACCATACTTTTAAGACCATTTGACAGTGCTTAAGTACCTCACCACCCTTTCAAGGGTAGTGACAAGACCCAGACCAAAAGAGATGAGGTGTCTCCAGCCAGACACCACAGCAGGCTCCTTGGCCTGTGGCAGAGCCAGGCCTTGATGATACATGTATTTAAAGGAAGCCCCAGGACCCCAGGACCGACAATACCATCACTAAAGTACACTGATAATGATACTGACTTTCACCCAGACTATATCAATTGAATAGCCATCGGTCCTATGTACCTACACAAATTTAAATTAGTAATATCAAAACTTACTCCATTTCAAGTGCTCAACAGCCACAGGTGTCTAGTGTCCACAGTCCACTGGCACAGTAACAGAAAATCATACTAAACACTGTGCTACTAAATACAAAAATTGGAAATTGCTGAAGTACTGTCGTATTACAATGAAGAGTTATTTCAGTGGAACAAAGAATCTCCAAATCGACCCAGACACTTACAAAGGTATTCAAAGTAAGATAAAAGTAGTTCCAAATCACTGGCAAAAAAATGAATTATTACATAAATTATATTATGGTAACTAGCTTGCCTTTTATGAAAAAATAAAGCTGAATCAGTACTTCATTCCTTACATCAAGCTAATTCCCAGATGGCTAAAAAATGTAAACATGGGGCCGGGGAGTTAGCTCAGTTGTTCCGGCGCCTGTCTTGCAAGCGCAAGGGCCCGGGTTCGATTCCCCGGTAACCACATAACAATACTGGGCGTGGAGACTCACACCCAGTAGCAACCAGTACCACATACCACAGTGCCGGGCGTGGTGGCTCACGCCTGTAATCCCAGCACTCAGGAGGCAGAGGCAGGAGGATTGTGATGTGAGTTTGAGGCTGAGCTCAGGGCCAGCCTGAACCACAAAGCGAGACCCTGTCTCAAAAAAAAAAAAAAAAAAAAAGTAAACATAATAAACAAGATCATAAACACGATTAGATGAGAACTTGGGAAAATTTCTTTAAAGTAATGTCATGTAAGTAAGCAACTTTTCAGCATAATACAAAACCCAGAAGTCATAAATGGAAAAAAACAAAAAACCTAAGAGATACGACTACAGGGAACTGAAATTCCTACACGGCAAAAAATATCAAAATAATCTCAAAAGACAAAACTAAGGGCAAAACTGCAAAGCAGATGACAGAAAGCAGACTTATCTGAGGAACCCTACCATCAGTAAGAACAGACGCACAAGGCAGTTCGGAGGAGTTTAAGTATTTTGGTTGTTCCTGTTCTCTTCTTTTCTGCAGTGCTGTGGCTCCAACCCAGAGGTCCCACACATACAAGGAAAGTGCTTCATACCAAACGCTACACTTCTAGCCCAGATCAACTTGCTTTAAACCGTGACTCCAGCATAAAAATCACGCGTGAAGAACAGGGGTGTCCCTTGCAGAGGAGGCTGGCCCAAGGCAGGGCCAGGAGACGCAGCAGGGCCCCGGGCCCGGCCCACCACTCACCTGTGGGTAGGCAGTGCCCATGCCAGACAGCACAGCAGAAAGCACCTCCCTGCCCCTGTCCCCAGCCCGGCTGCACACAGACAGCTTGAGCAGATCCACCACCACACGGGTGTCGTCCACGATCAGCAGGCTGGTGAACTCATCCAAGGACTGTGGTTCTGGGCCTGATGCTTTATTCTGGCTTTCAACATCCTGCATAACATGATATCCAGTAATTAAAATGAGGAATGTCGAAAGATCATCCACTTACACATGAACTCAGAGAACACATAACAACCAACGATGAAGGGCTGTGAAAAACGAGGTCAGCTAAGAAGTGCCAGGACTCTGACACCCCCACAAGACACATAAGTGAACCTTAGCCGTTAAACACTCCAGGCTCGAAACTTCCTTGACTCAAACAGCAGAGTTGAAAACATCTGCTCTGATCTGTAACTCTGCTGGACAGTGTTCAACTAGCTGAACTGAAAATCTGACTTGAAAAAACCTGTACTACCTGAGAGTAAATCACCAGTCGCAACTCTTATCTAGCCACGGACACAAATAGGTGACAATTCAGTCTAAGCACCTTTTGCACCCAGGCAACAAAGAGAGCTTATGTCAGTGCAGAAAAACGTTCACTGCGGTGCTTGTGTATGCTTCCCGGCTCCACAGAGTCAGTGAGGCCAGCAGTAAAGACGAGGAAAACTGTGATGGAGAAACAAAGGCATTGTGAAATCTGTTTAAGTCCTGGAAAAATGAATGTATAGGCATAATTTTAAGGCCCCAAAATCAATTATTTGGCTTCCCATTATTTCTTATGGGAAAAATACCTTCAGTTCTCAAACTTTTTGTTGTTCAAACACATATTTGGAAAAAATAGTTCAACCGCCAAGGTTATCACTGTACTACTATGTTTTCTTAAACAACTGTCTTACAAGTTACCAACAGCATCTGTCAGAGACAAATGTTTCAAGTTATAAAGAAAAATAACATTTTTTTGATTTACTATCAAACATTATCATACACATCACACGAAATCTAACCCTTACCCATTAGATACACTTGGGAATTTTCTACCAACTAAATCTGACAGTATAACTTTACACATTTTGTCCAGATCCTCTGCATAAATCTTTCCCAGAGCATTACTGGAAGTGACGCATTTGAACGTAACAAATATCCTTCATCTCCTGCTCCTCGGGTTCTTTCAAAAAGCTAGTATTTAAATTAAGATTCTTTTTTCACTATTTTACTTCCTCTTCTCACTGCGTCAGCTAAATCACCACATTTTTGAAAACTAACCTCTCATCCTTTCCAGCAGGGGGAGGAGCCCGCTTTGTCACTCAGTGCCCAGCCCAGGCCCTACCTACGTGGCACCTCACTGGTACGGCCTCCCCACTGGTGTGCCACACACAGGGCCTCCCGAGGTCAGCCTAGGCAACGCCACCCTCACAGCCGGACGGTGCCAGCTTCTGGCCTTGAGTGGAATCACTGCAATTCTGCCCAGAACAAAGCACCAGCCCTCCACATTCGCCAGGCACAGTCAGGCCCGTGAGAGAATGAACAAAAGGCAGGAGAGACTCTTCTGCTCTCTAGATGTCGGTAAATCCAGTTAACTCACTCTAGAAACAGAACTGAGCCAGGACAGCACAGCCCCCACGGGGATCTTAATGAGAAGGTGACCCACCTGTTCTTCCGAAGAACCACATCTCTCTGAGCTGGGACAGGGTCTCCCTTTAGAGAGCAGACCCTTAACTGGAGACCCAGGGAGCTAGTACGTGAAAGTCATGAGAAACAACAACATCCCAGAATGACTCACTCAAGAGCAGCAAAAGCATCCAGTGGGCTAGGTTCATTACACAGAATATATTCAGTCATGAAATCAGCGCATTACCTAGCCTTTTTAATGGCAATGTTAAAATGTAGGAAACAGTTTGGAAGGACTACCAAAAGAGGAGAGTACCAGCAGCATCTCCTTTAAACATGAATTACAATCCAATACTAACCTGAAAATTATTCCACCATAATTTATAAGTCAAACCAAAATGGAAATGATAGGAATTGAGGATATAACCTCAATGTCTACATCTCGAACAAATGTGTAGGAAAGAAATCTTACCATACTGCTCTCTCTACCTGAAAGCAAAACTTCTAGTTCTGCAGAATACTTTCTACATTAAATCTTCATCCCAAGAGATCTCCAGAAATCAGAAATTGATTCCAGAGACCTAATTTATAGTGGTTTTCCTACTGCCACCCACGTTATGAATAATTTCCACAGGACATATTTTCTGCCAGCAGTAGCAGTGCAATAAATCAGGGCTCCAAATATAGTAAACAATAATCCATGTTTGTCCCCTGTGGGCAACAGATTGGCAAAGAGGAAGTAAAGGGAGAGTGAGGTGGCCTGGTTGTGGGGCTGCAAAGGGCATGCACGTGCAAGCTGGAGGAGCGGAGGTGGGAGGGTCACAGCCAAGGAAGGTGAAGAGGCAGCCTGCAGGGAAACCGGCTCCGCGAGAGAAGGTGCTTATGGGGTAGGCAGCGGCCAAGACAGAAGGCAGAACCGAACTGGAAGTAAACAGCTTCTATTTAAAAGAAGCCTGATTTTTAACTTTGAGAGAAGAGGGTTATAAATATAGAAAGGAGGGGAAACTATAGTGAATACTAGTGGGCTTAGAATCAACTTCCTCATGCAAAGTGGTGGTCTAACTCACACACACGCAAATGCATGCACACACGCATGTACCCCCACACCCCCTAGTTCTATCACCCAATAGCAAAGAGCACGTGAAGACCCTGAATCTCAGCTTCTACATACCACTCACTAATTATTCTAAAAAGCCAGAACTTATTTCGGAGGGAGGGAGAGAACACGTGACTCCTAAACTGGAGTGTAAAACATCTTGTTGTTCCTGGAACTTTGTGCTAGAAACCAAGGAAATGCTCAAAGAGAGACTGATAAAATTCCACCTGGTATTCAAATAAGAATTAACACCAATCCTCCACAAACTCTTCGGAAAAAGAACATTTCCCAACTCAATCTATGAAGCTAGTATTACTCTAATACCCAAAACAAACCATAAGAAAACTACGGATCAGCAGCTCTTACGAATTTAGATACTAAATTCAATCAAACAGTAATAAATGAAATCCAGTAACATATAAAAGGATTAGACACACACACACACACACACAAAGGAAGATACAAATAAACTCTTCAGTGCTGGACTAGAATTGAAAAGTATTAGTCTGAACTGTCCATAGTTTTTAAAAAGAAATAAATGCTTACACAGTATATGTCTGTCTGCTAAGAGGATTTATCCAGAGATCCCAGTAGCAATCAGACTACCAAGCACCTATTTTGGATTCCAAATTTTGCAAATTACTAAATGGCACCAAAGTTCCTTGGAGATATCAGTGATTCCAGAGCAGGGCAGGGCAGGGCAGTGTAGGAGAGTCTAGCCCACACTATTGTGCCAGAAAATAAGAAAATGCTCTAAGAATTCTGAGAACACCTCAGAAAGACTAAAAAACCAGTCCAAAGGGAGGAGGCAGTGGCCAACTATGGGATAATTTGGGTATTAAATGATGACAGCAACGCCGGGCATGGTGGCTCACACCTGTGATACCAGCACTCAGGAGGCAGAGGCAGGAGGACTGCTGTGATGTGAGTTTGAGGCTGAGCTCAGGGCCAGCCTGAACCACAAAGTGAGACCCTGTCTCAAAAAAACAAAAAAAAAAAAAATGATGACAGCAACAACAATGTCCTTATTTGAATGAAACAGGAATTAACAAATCTTTACCAATAAAATAAGTAAGTAGATGGAAGATATACAGTCAAGAAAGGGAACCTCTCCCTTGCGAAAGAACGGCAGTAATTATACTCCATAAGAAATGGTTGGATGAGGTGAAAGTCATTATTATATTCTAAATACTAGTGGGTGAAAATAGGAGAAGGAAGAAGACAATTATATGGTCTCCAAGTCTCTCCTTATAAGCACAGTGAAGTCCCCAACTTACAAACATTCCAGTTGTGAAACTCTAGACATGAGTGAACTTCACATTTGGGGATTTTTATGCTTTACATTGTATTTTCCTGTCAAAGGTGTATAAGACTCACTATGTCAGACTTATAAATGAATCTAACTTACAAAGGTTCTCTTGGAATGGAACTCAAACTCATTCATAAGTCAGAGGCTTACTATACTTATGAACACAAGTACACATTAACGTCCAGGGGAGAAATCAGACACTCCACCAGGGACAGTCATATAACCAGAAGTGCAGCAAAGGTACAAGGCAGCATTCTACATCGTTCATGTGGAGGTACTGTCAAAATGAACAATTCTAGGGGCCGGCAATTTAGCCCAGTGGTTCCAGCGTCTGCCTGGCAAACGTAAGGTCCTGAGTTCAATCTCTGGTACCACATACCACAATGTAGGGCCTGGTGGCTCATGTCTGTAATCCCAGCACTCAGAAGGCAGAGGCAGAAGGATTGCCAAGAGTTCGAGGATAGCCTGGGCTACACAGTGAATACAGGGCCAGCCTGAACTACCAAGCAAGACCCTATCTCAAAAAAAACAAAATAGTTCTACATCAGAGAGTAACAAACAGCAGGTACCCGTGCTGGGTGCTACATGAGCACCATGGAAATCTGGGAGTGCTGTGACACCCTCGGGCACAGACGTGCACAGGCTTATGTCCCAGCACTCCTGCAGATAGCTCAGAAATGCCAACAACTGGAGAAGCCAGCAGAGTGATCATTCGAGTTCCCACGTTCTCTCTAGGACGAGCCCTGTGACTCTGTGTACATTTATGATAATTTCACATTAAAAGTTAAAGAGCATCTCCTGACCTCTTTGGTTTTAGTCATGGTTTCTGCGATGATGCTGGCGGCTCCAGGGTCATCCGTCACGGGGATGAAGGGCCGAGAGGAGGCTGAGGGGGCGGATGGTGTCACTGCCGAAGGGGTCACAGCGTCATCGGAGGGGACGGCCTAACAGACAACAACCGGGAGAGTGGGAGAGCTTACATTCCCTGCACACATTCAGGGTGTTTCTGTCTCAACTACTCAGGCTGTCTGGATGCTCCGGGTTTGCAGGGACCACACAGCACTCACACCACATGCCCACTCCACCCACACTGGGCCTTGAGCAGCCCTGCACACATGTAGTGCATTCAGATTTTCAGGAAAACTATTACTATCCATAACAGCGCACTTGAATCAGACTAACATGAGCTTCTAGCTCCTCCAGTTGGTCTTTCTCAAAAACAAGTCACAACAGTCCTGACTTTTTGGACTTTAAGGTTTCAAAATTGCATCTGATGATTTTTAAAAGAATAAACCTATTTATATTTCAATACTAAAAATGTTCTTTTTAATAGTATACGTTTACAGTTCAAATCCAAAATCTAAGTAACAGGTGCAAAACAGCCTAACTTTAGCGACAGAACGACTGAGGTTCTCCCAGATACAAAGAAACTCTGTTTTCCTTTCTGATCTAACACACACGGCTTTAGGAGCTGCTCCTACCTCTCTCTTCTCCTGCCATGGGTTGGGACTCAGTCTGTCTTCGAGATCAATACCCAGTATACAGTCCTCTGCATTCATGGGACTGGTCATGGCAGACACGTCGGAAGGTGGTGCTGACGAGGAGAATGAGGGGCACTCCACCGGGGCGATCATGCCGGCTGGCATCAGGGCCCCCACCACTGCATCCCTGTGGGGACATAAAGCCAGGCCAGTGTGAGCTGCCCTTTCCCCACGGCACAACAGAAGCAGGCAGCAAGGCAGGGTGAACGCTCATGGAAACATGTCCCATTTCACAGGGTACAAGCTATAAGAATTTTGAGCAACTCTGACTGGTGTCCTCTGGCCATGAGAACAAGTGTTCACGCTAAATCCAATTTACACTCGTGCACAACACAGTGACCTGTTGGTCAACAAACGATTCCACAGATGACAGTGATCTCACAGTTCCACTGCCCACTAACTTCACAGGCAGCTGTACTTGTAACTATGCTGCTCAATCTGTGAGACTACAATGACATGAATACAACTTGCTTCCTAGAATGCACCCGTACTGCTGAGCAGCAACAGCTACACTTCAGTGACCAACAGAGTAAAAGGCTGCACAACATACAAGCTAGACCAGAACGAGCCCCTCACAGCTGTTAGATCCGGAAGCTGGACCAATGAACACCAAGTGATTCTGTGTTTACCAAGGCCGGTCGCATGCTAGCAACAAGGACTAGATGTCCTCTCAAAGGATAACTTGGGCTCTGTCTGAAACTGATGTTCCTGTAGAAGTACATCGGTCTGGCCTACGCCATGACACATGAGGAGACACAGCTGGCTGCAGCTGCTCAGTGGTCTGGATCTTCAGTGACCCCAGGGTCACACGCTAATGGCTGAGTGGTGCTACTGCAAAGGGCATAACGCTTCCGAGGAGAGGGCTTTCTGTCACTGGGCACCTGGTCCCTCTGCTTTCTCTTTTCAATTCCTGGCCATGCAGTGAGCAGTTCTGCTCTGCTACATGCTCTACCATTAATTGCTGTCTTGCCATGTGCTCAAAGACGTCACAGGCTGGGACCAAAGTGAACATTTCCTTTGCAGAAGTGACCAGCTCCAGTATTTTGCTATAGTCACGGGTGGTTGACTAAGACAGGCTGACAGGAAACAACAGCAAAATAGTTCAGAAACAAAAGTGTTGTAACTCTGCCTCATCGAGTGAGTGAAGAGGCTACGTCACCATAAACATCATGCTAAATCCGTATCAATGAATTCTTTCTGTCTTCAAATAGAGTTTACTGACCAAAAAGAAGAATGATTATATTCCTTAAGTTGGATTTCTGGTTCATATTTCAACATCTATTAGCATAAGCACAGAGATCACCATCAAAGGACACATGACTGACAACTCACAGCACTTACAAACAGTAACACAACAATATTAGAAACCGCTGGCGCATTAATATTCTACACAAGCACAAAGCCTACATAATTCTAGGACTGAACATTAGCACACAGCCTACCTGGCATACATGATTTGCAGTGCTGTAAGAATATGTGACAAGGCCTGCTGTTTGGCTAGGCTGCCATCCAATGACAGAAGGATCTTGGCAAGAGAAGGGCGATTTGGCTTCGAATTATTTGCACCACTTATTTTATTACTGGCAGCAGAAGAATCAGCATCCGAAGGCACACCTAAAAACAGAAAAATAAAAATCTGTTTTTGAGATCATGGTTTGGTTCCTTTCTATAAAGTCTGACCTTTTAACTTGGCTCAAAAACACAACACATCCTGTATTTTGCTGCTTTGTAGAGCATGCATTAGGCTCACTGGCAGTCTTTCAATGGTTAAAAAGAAACTACTGGGCCAGGGATGTAGCTCAGTGGCAGTGCACCTGCCTTACAAGTACAAGGTCCTGAGTTTGATCCCTGGTACCATAAAAAAAAAGAAAGAAAGAAAGAAATTATCAATACTTCCATATTCAGCAAAGGTTTACTGGGAACTGCAAAAAATGTTATAAATATTTTTTTTTAAATATACTTACAAAAGTTTATGTTTGTACAGATAAGCTGTAAAGATAGTAAATAATTATCTGTATTTACTTGCCCCTGTAATATAAGATCAAACAAATCCAAAACAAGAAAGATGTTTTCCATTAAACAGTCAAAACACATGCCAAGCGCACTGGCCTGTGAACTACCAGACTTCAGCAGAGGAGGGAACAAATAGAGCCTGGAGTTCTCCAAGAGGAGAAGGCAGAGCTGAGAATCTCTGGTCAACACAGCCACAAGTGAGGGCCAGGATCAGAGAGAGCCCTGTAAAGGTGCAGGTGGCCTCTCTCAAGCTAGCCAGGGAGTCAGGAGGGAGCATAAGTGAAAAGAGACCACCCAAAGCCAAGAAGAACTGCTCCCTGGAAGGACTGAGGCACAGCACCTGCAGCAAACACACACAGCCTGTGTCGCACCTGCTGGAAGATCTAGAAAGAGGACTGAGAAGGTCTTGCCCCAGTGGGAGGAGTCAGGCCCCCAGTTGGGACTCACCTAACAAATCTAGAATCAAGAACAACGAGAACCAAACTGCTCCTTAGTAACTCAGCCACATCTAAGCTCAAGAAGATTTACAGGCATAAAAAATGTCCAGCAATATCCAGGGCACAGCTCATCATATTTGGCATCTAGGCAAAGATCACTAGGTAATCGGCATTTCACATGTTTAGAAATATAACTAGAAACGGAGATGATATAAAAATCTGCCAGGTGTGGTGGCTCACACCTGTAATCCCAGCACTCGGGAAGCAGAGGCAGGAGGATTGCTGTAAGTTTGAGGCCAGCCTGGGCAACATAGTGAGTTCAGGGTCAGCCTGAACTACAAAGAGAGACCTTGTCTCAAAAACACTACAGAAGGGGGCCGGGGATATAGCTCAGTGGTTCCAGCACCTGTCTTGCAAGGGCAAGGACCTGGGTTCGATCCCCGGTAACCACATAACAATACTGGGTGTGGAGACTCACCCCAGCAGCAGCCAGTACCACAGACCACAGTGCCGGGCGTGGTGGCTCATGACTGTAACCCCAGCACTTGGGAGGCAGAGGCAGGAGGATTGCTGTGATGTGAGTTGGAGGCTGAGCTCAGGGCCAGCCTGAACCACAAAGCGAAACCCTGTCTCAAAAAAAAAAACACTACAGAAGGGCCGGGGAGTTAGCTCAGTGGTTCCGGCGCCTGTCTTGCAAGCACAAGAATCCGGGTTCGATCCCCCAGTAACCACATACAATACTGGGCGTGGAGACTCACCCCAGCAGCAACCAGTATCACATACCACAGTGCCGGACATGGTGGCTCCCACCTGAAACCCCAGCACTCGGGAGGCAGAGGCAGGGGGATTGCTGTGATGTGAGTTTGAGACTGAGCGCAGGGCCAGCCTGAACTACAAAGTGAGACCCTATCTCAAAAAACCAAAAAAACCAAAAAAAAAAAAAACACTAAAGAAATAAAAATGAAAAAAAAAAAATCAGACTTCGAGAAAGGAAACTACAATGTCTAAGACTGAAAGTAGTTTGGTGATATTAATGACACATTAGAAAATAGATTAGTGACTCTGAAGATGTAATAATACAAACAATCCAAAATAAAACAAAGAATTAAGTCATGAACAGAGCAGAAGTTACCGGAAGGTAGCTTCAAATACCCTAATATACATGGAACCCGAGTTCTTAAAGGAGACAAGAAGATTCAAGAAAATCCCTGAAGAAATAGTGAAAGGAAGTGTTCCATGTATAGTGAAAACTATAAACTCTCAGATCCACAAAGCACAACAAACTGCACAGGCCATGAGAACACCTCCATCAGCATAGTCAGATGGTCAAAACCAGGAATGAAGGGAGAAATCTTAATAACATCAAAAGGAAAAAAAAAGATGTGCTACATTATAGAAAAACAAAGAAAAGAGTAGCAGACTATCAGTAAAAACGAAGCAAGCTAGGAGACAGGGAACAACTTCTTCATAGCTCTAAAAGAAATAACTGTCAAATTAGAATTTAATACCCAGCCAAAATCGCCTACAAAATAAAGCCAAATTTATATGAGTTCAGACTTGAAAAAGCAGAATGCAGCAACACATCTACAGGATATGACAGAAGGAAGATGACATAAGATTGCTATGGCTTATATTAAGATGTCTCCCAGAGCCTCACAAGGGCACGGGCCGCTGCTCAGAGGTGGCTGACTCTAGAGCGCACTGGTTCGGCTGGCCCCAGTTCTGGTGAGTGTTCCCTAGCCCACACACTCTAAGGGCAGTAGCCTAGACACCGCATGAGGGACAACCCATTGTACTCATTGCCAGGCTCACAAAGTAGAAATCTCTGAAACTGTTTCCTGCTGTAGGGTACTGATTTGGATCCTTCTATCCAAATAATGAGGGGCTGCTCCAATTTGAAACTCAAGGCTTGAGAGCTAGTCCATCCCCAGAACTGGTGCAAAAGTCCCCACTCAAAGGCCAAAGACCCTGGAATGTGATGCCCACAGACAACAGGAGCAGAAAACCTTGCCCTCTGCTTCTCAGTGACCACACCGTGAGCAGCTCTACTCCAACGTGCCCCTCTACTAGCACAATGTGCTGCCTCGGCGCAGGTCCAAACACTGGAGCCGCCGATCAGGACTGAACCACGAGATGTAAATCTTTCCTCCTTAGGGCAGGTGTTTCTGTCACAAAGAGGGAAAGCTGACTAACACAGTAGCCCTCAGACCCAAGCTGACACCCAAAATAACTGAGCAGATCATACGTAGTGAAAAGCTAAGGTAAAGAATGCATGCAGCAGGATGCCAAACCATGCACACCACAGATGAACGGAAGTCAGTAGCTATGAGGGGACCCAAAAGGAAACAGTAGGTGTGGTACATTGTTCTTAATCTTCTGTAGTGGCTTTTACAGGTACATATATATTTCATAGCTGATCAAAATGCACTTTAAGTGGGTGTCAATGAAAACTAAATAGAGCGGTTAGAAAACTCAAAGCAGCCGACTAAGAATCGGCATCGACTTTCTTCTAAAAACTCTTCATTCACGCACACGTGAGTCACACAGGAGTGCACCATCTCTCTTCTGTGCCGTGGCTGCTTTATCATGCAGTGAGCACAGCACAACTAACCAATAAGCAACTTCGCTATATCACTAGCAAAAGGGTCTCAGAAGACACAGATCTGTGTTACCTAAGTAGGAAGCACCTAGAGGGTCTCTTGCAGTCTGGAAAAGGACAGGCTCATGGACGGAGGGTGTGGCCACATCCACAGTTGTCCATGCCACGCTGTGTGATGACCCGCAAGCCACCCGCGTGATCTTCTGGCCTTCCAGGCCCTGCACGAGTGTAGGTTTCCTATTAACGGTGGTGGTGCCATTGCCCTGCTGGCCATGGTCATTATCACCCCACGCATATACCTGTTTGTGGGGAAAAAATAGTTACAATTTACAGCATTTCAGATCATTTTCTTTAAAGTTACTTTAAAATGTTTAAAGTTTCTGACCCGGTACTTCAAAGAACTGAGCTCTTAAAGGTAAACAATCGTCTCACTATCTTACAACATGGCACATGTGGACTGCAATATAACCATGGAAATGCTTCCTAGCAACTATAAATGCCAATCTACCTAACACTGATCCAATTAATTCATCCATCTTGTTTTGTTACAGAAGCTTGTTTTGTTACAGAATTCAACTAAGAATAGTAATTTATTTTGTCCTTTCCTTTACAAAAAAAATTTTTTAAAAACCACACTTATTAAGTAATGTGCTTCTTGCCTTATAGGACCAGGAAGTAGAATTCATTTCCGATTAAAAACAGTGTGCTGTTGGGCCGGGGAGTTAGCTCAGTGGTTCCAGCGCCTGTCTTGCAAGCGCAAGTGCCCGGGTTCGATCCCCGGTAACCACATACTATACTGGGCATGGAGACTCACGCCCAGCAGCAACCAGTACCACATACCACAGTGCTGGGCGTGGTGGCTCACACCTGTCATCCCAGCACTCGGGAGGCAGAGGCAGGAAGGATTGCTGTGATGTGAGTTCGAGGCTGAGCTCAGGGCCAGCCTGAACCACAAAGTGAGACCCTGTCTCAAAAAAACCTTAAAAAAAAAAAAAACAAGGGCCGGGGATTTAGCTCAATGGTTCCGGCGCCTGTCTTGCAAGCACAAGGACCCGGGTTCGATCCCCGGTAACCACATATCTATACTAGGTGTGGAGACTCACGCCCAGCAGCAACCAGTACCACATACCACAGTGCCGGGCGTGGTGGCTCACGCCTGTAATCCCAGCACTCGGGAGGCAGAGGCAGGAGGATTGCTGCGATGAGTTTGAGGCTGAGCTCAGGGCCAGCCTAAACTCCAAAGCGGGACCCTGTCTCAAAAAACCTAAAAA
>PVIR01020262.1:7426-30939 GCA_004026965.1 Petromus typicus
TAACAATACTGGGTGTGGAGACCCACACCCAGCAGCAACCAGTACCACATACCACAGTGCCGGGCGTGGTGGCTCATGCCTGTAATCCCAGCACTCGGGAGGCAGAGGCAGGAGGATTGTGATGTGAGTTTGAGGCTGAGCTCAGGGCCAGCCTGAACCACAAAGCGAGACCCTGTCTCCAAAAACCTTAAAAAAAAAACATAGTATTTTAGGACCAGATGTGTAGTTTGCTACATAGTGTAAGATGCCTAGCTATTCTGTGTATACACAGTATACTGTATACTTAGTTGCAGTTCTAATTCACACGATCTCTGGAGATACTGAGGAAGAGTCATTTTTAGCAAGCAAACACTAGTGTGCTTAGGCTGTGATGTTGGAAATGTTTGAAATTTGCTACAGACTTATCAACCTGAAACTAATTTTGCTAACTCTCTTTTATTTTTAGGTATTTTTACCCATTTCCAGTTCCACCTTTGCTTTATCAAGTCGAACTTTCTGTGGGAGGACAGCAATTTAACGGGAAAGGAAAGACGAGGCAGGCTGCGAAACATGATGCTGCTGCTAAAGCTTTGAGGATCCTGCAGAATGAGCCCCCACCAGAGAGACTGGAGGTAGGAGGCCAGAGTAGGAAGGTGGCTTGAAAGACATTGCCTCAGGTTACTTTTTCTGAGAAGGTTTGTTGACAGCTGTCCATAATTTTCATAATTTGATAGCCTACAAGATTTTGAACCCTGTAGTCTACACCTTTTCCTTTTTAAATCTCTAGCAAAATAGTCACATCCCTTTGTATTCTTTGGCATAGTTTTGAATGACTGGAATACAGTACAGACACATTAGAACAGCTGACTGTTGAGTTGCGAGAATGGGTATGGATGTATTTTTAGTGTTAAGGGTTGTGCTTGCTGGGACCTACTGATATGTGGTACCAGGTTAGAGAGTTTTCTGACCTATTTTAACAACCATTCTGTGTTATGTAGAAATGCTTGTTATCCATTGCTATCTGACATACCCTCACAGAATTCAGTGATAATTTAAACTTTACTCATATATTCAGGGCTTTACAGGGTAGCTTATCATTCCTCCACAGAAGCTTTGGCAGTAATGGCACACAGGGGCCTATAAATCTGCCCTCAAAATGCTCGTTCACATGGCTGGTTAGAGCTAAGCTGGCTCCTTGGTATAGAAGCTCACTCCTCTCTGAGCTGACCTACACTGATTACACTGTCTCATGGCTTGGGGGCAAGACTTCAAGAAAGATAGGAAAAAGAAGAAGCTGCTAGTGTCTTGAGGCCCATTTCCAGAAATCACATCGCTTCTGTTACATTGTCTAGGAAAAGCAGGTGCAGAACCCAAATCCAGGCAAGCAGATAAGGAGCCTCACTGTTTTATCTTTGAGGTAAAATTACATTGTATAGGGCTGGGGATTTAGCTCAGTGGTTCCGGTGCCTGTCTTGCAAGCGCAAGGATCCGGGTTCGTTCCCTGGTAACCACATACCATACTGGGTGTAGAGACTCACGCCCAGCAGCAACCAGTACCACATACCACAGTGCCGGGCGTGGTGGCTCACGCTTGTAATCCCAGCACTTGGGAGGCAGAGGCAGGAGGATTGCTGTGATGTGAGTTTGAGGCTGAGCTCAGGTCCAGCCTGAGCTACAAAGCGAGACCCTGTCTCTAAAAACCTAAAAAAAATAAAAATAAAAAAATCACAGTTTGTATATTTATTGTTTTGGCCATCTTAAATATACAGTTCCATGGCTTTTGGGACATTCACTTCTGAAGAAGATTGTCAGATAATTTGGGGCCATGTTTTAAAACCACAATGATAGGAGAGTCTCATTTTTTGTGATTAGGAATATAATTTTTAGAAAGTCAGTGGCTCCTTGCTACTGAGGGGCCAAAACATTAGTTATTACTGCTGGTAAAGCAGATTTACTACAAATCAGTCAGCAAAGGTCCAGAAAAAAACCTGATGAGTAGAGAACATTGAGATTTCATGGTTCTGTTTAATCACAGTAGTGTCTCCAAAAAATATCCACAGGTAGAACTTGGCATTCCCTCCCCAGGCAGCAAGTTTACAAAGAATAAGGTAATGTTGCCAAGAACATTGGGCTAAGAGAGGGCTGCTGCCCATTGTATCCATTTGCCAGCCAGCAGCTGTGGCACAGGAAGCTGCCCTGTGGCATTGTGATTGGCTGCACAGAAGTGCTTTGTCTTTCCTTATTATGCTGCATTTCCAGTTTCTAGCATTATCACTTATCTTATTAGAGATGATTTGAGTCCACTGAGAACCAAATAGAATTGAGCTGTAACTTAGAAAGGTTTAGTAAAAGAAGGATGTTTCTCAGTGAAAACCAAAAGCCTGGTACAATCCTAAGTTATTCTGAAGGTCTTTCATTGTCTTACTTCACTTTGGTGCCCTTGTAATTGGAGTCAGGTGAAGTAGATATTTTTTATTTTCTTTAGCCACCCTTTAGATAATTGCAGGACACTAGTGTGTGGGTGTCTGTATTAGGATGCTTGAGAAGCATACCAACAAATTCTGAGGCTTGACCTGTGTGATTGTAATGCAGCAGGGCTGGGGTGGCTCTTGCTTTCTTACTGTACATGTGCTCTTGGAGTGACTGAGGCACGAGCAGGGCCAGAGACAGTTGCTGTTTGTTGTCACGGTAGACCGCAGTCCCTTTTGAGTCTTCCTCAGGGGATCACACAGCCCTGTCAAGGGCAAGAGCCTGTCAGTGTCCGGAGTCTAAGGTGCAGTTCTGAGGGCAATAATGGACATGTTTCCTGGGCTGATTCTGTAAGGAGTTTGGTAAGACTTTAAATTCACTGCTGCCCCTGGGCTTCCTTCCTGTTAGACTCTTTCTAGCTCTGTGGTTTGGTGTAAAACCAGTGCCTTTCAGAGCACTGGGAGACTGGTTTTAGCTAATGCTTTGCATGCTTGATTTTGATGGGTCTCATTCTCCCTCCCTCTTTTCCTCGCTTTCTCCCCCCCACCCCGCCCCTATCCTTCTTCCCCTTCTCTTTCTGCTGTTGGTACTGAGAATTGAGCCTAGGAAAAAAGTCACTGAACTGAGCTGTATTCCCATTTTTTAACTTTGCTCTTGCTAAGTTACCAGGTTGGCCTCAAATTTGTAATCTTCCTGCCTCTGCCTTTCAAGTAGCTGGAATAGCTGTGAGCCACCATGTCTAGCTAATTTTTCTTTCTTAAAAGTAGTACATGTGAATTATAACAGTTTTCAAATTTGAAAAAGGAAGAAATAAATGATATGTAAATTTATCACTGCAAATAATCTTGGTTGATGTCAGTGACTTTAAAGGTAAATATATGCATGTAACTTAGCAAGAGGGACCACACTGTCCATGGTGTATCCTTTTTCATTAAATTGTGTGTCATAGATAGGTTGTGTCATTTACTTATGATTTCTTGTAGGCCTCAAAGTCAGCATATATGTTATGAACTTCTTAATGGCTGTAAAGTTTGTTCCATTGTATGAACACACCAGTTTATTTTTCCATGAGGGACTACAGCAAAAGCTTTTTTTTTTTAGTTTTCTCTCTTACAAAACAGTCAGTAAAGAACGTAAGTTGTACTAAAGTCTTTAATGTGCCCACAGTCATTTCTGTGGGCCATAGTCATAGACATGACATTGTTCATCCGAAGGGCAAGCATGGTGAGTTACACAGCTGAGCTCCCCACCGGAAAGGTGGTACATTTTAGACTCCTGTCAACTGGATGTACACAGACTGTTTCCCCACAGCTTAACAACACTGGAAGCGATACTTGTAAAATGTAGTCATTTTTGCTGTTGAAAATTTGTAGAACATAGGATTGTGTGGTGGGTCAATTTATCTTCTCTGAAAAGAGTCAATAAAGCCAGCCTTCTTTGTCCACAGGACAGATGTGATCTGGTGCTTCCGGGATAGGCGTTGCTGTAGGCCATGTAGTGAAAAAAGCTAGCACCATCCCTGCCCTGGTGGCACTTAGGCGACAGAGCTGACAAGCAGTAACTTGAGTAACCTCAGCTAGTGCAGTGAAGGCTAAGAGAGGAGGCTGGCAGGGATTAGGAGAACTGGAAATGCCTAGACTGGAGTCATGGTAATGTGTGCTGAGAAGGCCTCCCCGAGAAATCATTTCAGCCTAGATGAGGGTGAAAAGAAGTATAATACAGTCCCAGAGAGGAGCTGTGGATCGAATTTGGGCCCTTGTGCTTGCAGGATTCATTTTTTGAAAAAATAAACAAACCACATACAACAATGCTGGGTGTGCTGGTCACACCCGTAATCCCAGCACTTGGGAGGTAGAGGCGCGAAGATAGCTGAATTCGAGGCTGAGTTCAGGACCAACCTGAACTACAAAGTGAGACCCTGTCTCAAAAAAACTAAAAAAAAAAAAAATGAGCCTGGGATATAGCTCAGTGGTTCTTGGCCTGTCTTGCAAGCGAAAGGGCCCGGGTTCGATCCCTGGTAACCACATAACAATACTGGGTGTATTGTTATGCCTCACCCCAGCAGCAACCAGCACCACATACCACAGTGCCGGGCGTGGTGGCTCACGCCTATAATCCCAGCACTTGGGAGGCAGAGGCAGGAGGATTGCTGTGATGTGAGTTGGAGGCTGAGCTCAGGGCCAGCCTGAACCACAAAGCGAGACCCTGTCTCAAAAAAAAAAAAAAAAAAACTGTAAAAAAAAAAACTTATAAAACAGACTAGGCTGTACCCATGAAATTTTGAGTTCATTTGTCTGAAATGGAGGCCAGTATTTCCCCTTTGGAAGGGTTTAAGTTGTTCTGGTTCTACTGTGGGGAGAACCACTAGTGTTGAGTTTAGAACTTAGTTTTAGACTTGTTTTCTCTCAGTCTCAAATGGAGTATCAGTGTATAAAATAGAAAAGTAGCGTGTGTCAGTATAAATTTAAAAGCTTTACGAATATGATATTGGCAAAGTCAGCCACAAGAATGATTTATATGAATTTTCAAAACAGAATTATACTATATTTTCATCCATTAAGAAAAAAAAAAAGCTGGAGGGCTGGGGATGTAGTTCAGTGGCACCATGGCTGGCAAACACAAGGTCTAAGTTCAATTCCCAGTACTGCTAAGAAAAAGGGAGGGGTGCTGGTTAGATAACATTCACACTTTGAGTTGGTTGACTACCACAGGAAGGGGAATGAGGAAAGCTCCACTGTTTTTTTCTTTTAAAATCTGCTTCAGTAATACTTGATGTTGATGTTAGTTAAAACTAATTGAGATGTTAGAGTAGACAAAACATTTGAAAGTTAGGGTGTACGCATGGCTTTGAAGTCTTCTACCAGCCTTACCCCCATTTATTTCCAATTTTTTTCCTGGTGACACATGGTGAGAACATTCTTACACAGCCACTTATTTTGAGAGTAGGCAGTATTTTTTTTTAACAGCTCATCTATTAACAAATCTAGATACTCTTTAAACAAAATTATCAAAAAGCTTCATTATAGGGGCCGGGGAGTTAGCTCAGTGGTTCCGGCGCCTGTCTTGCAAGCGCAAGGACCCGGGTTCGGTTTGATTCCCCGGTAACCACTTAACAATACTGGGTGTGGAGACCCACACCCAGCAGCAACCAGTACCACATACCACAGTGCCGGGCGTGGTAGCTCACGCCTGTAATCCCAGCACTCGGGAGGCAGAGGCAGGAGTATTGTGATGTGAGTTTGAGGCTGAGCTCAGGGCCAGCCTGAACCACAAAGCAAGACCCTGTCTCAAAAAACCTAAAAAAAAAGCTTCATTATAAAAATGAGCTCAGAGCCAGCTTGAACTACAAAAGCGAACCCTGCCCCCCAAAAAGGAATATTAACTGTAAAGAATGATAAATTAGAGACATTTATAGATAAATGGATGCACTTTGAAGCCATACTCAGATGAAATAAATAGGACACACATGTATAAATACCATATCGTTTACCTAGTATAAGAAACTTAAGGTGTAATTGAGGTCCATAATGTATGATTGGTGTTGTAAAATAAGAAAATATTCAAAGGGAAAGGGGAACTGGGTGAAGTAGGAGAAAGTAAAGAAGGGAAAAAGAAAAGAAAGGAAAACAAAGCTTATGTTTATAGATGGATGGATTGAAGGGAGGGCAGAGGAATGGGGAAAAAAAGATACAGCGTACCGGTACAAATTCTCGAGGAATGTGATTATAATATATTTCTAAAATGCATCAGTAAACTCAATTTATTAATCCAAAATAAAGTCAATAAGGTATGTGAATTAAATTATCAGAATGTCAGAGAGTGCATCCAGCTCTTAAATGTCTCTGCTTACCTTACTCCTTGTTGCTGGTAATCTTTATTGTCTTAACACGTTTACTAACTTGGTCGTTGGAAGTACGTCATACATAAGTAGGTACTTGTTCTTTTGTGTGGCTTAATTCACCTCTACTATCTTCAAGGTTCGCTCATTCTGTAGTATGTTTCAGAATTTCATTCTTTTTAAAGTACAATTTTACATTTTATATGCTCATCCACTGATAGACATTTGGGTTTTTGCATTTTATCAGCGGTGAACGATACTGTGTTGAACAGTAGAGGTGCAGATTTTCTGTGTGAGTTTCTGTGTGAGTCTGTCTTTGGGGGTGGAGAGGTTTGCCGGGAGTCAAACCAAGGACCTTGAACTTTCGAGGCAGGCTTGGCATTCATGAGCTGAATCCCTGCTCCAAGTCTCTACATGCCATTCTGTTAGGGATATATCTTAGAGTGGAGTTGATGGACCGTATTGTGATTCTTTCTTAACCTTTTTTGTGGGGAGGGGTCTGGGGATTGAACTAGGGACCTTGTACTTGGCAGGCAGACACTGGAACCCTGAGCTAAATCCTTAGCACTCTTTGTTAAATTTTTTTTTTCAGACAGGGTCTCGCTTTGTGGTTCAGGCTGGCCCTGAGCTCAGCCTCAAACTCACATCATAGCAATCCTCCTGCTTCTGCCTCCCTAGTGCTGGGATTACAGGTGTGAGCCACCATGCATGGCACTGTGGTATGTGGTACTGGTTGCTGGTGGGCATGAGTGTCCACACCCAGTATTGTTGTATGTGGTTACCAGGGATTGAACCTGGGCCCTTGTACTTTCAAGACAGGCGCCAGAACCCTGAACTAACGCCACAGCCCTGGCCTCTTTGTTAACTTTTGTTGAGCTACCAAACTGTTTTCATAGCAACTGTACTGTTTCATTTTCCATTTTCACCAGCAGGCAGTGTGTAAGGCTGGCAGTGTCTTCACCTCCTTGGCCAGCATTTGATGTTTTCTGTTTTCTTGAGAACAGCCATCCTTATGAGCATGCAGTGGTATCCAGCTGTGGTTTTATTTCACATTTTTTTGATGACTACTGATGTTGAATATCTTTTCATGTATTTGTTGGCCCTTTGTACATCTTTGAAAAATTTTTCATTTTTTGAATTTTTTAATTGTAGAGTTGTGATTTCTTATGTATTCTGAATATCAGTCTCTTTTCAGAAATTTGATTTGCATCGGGTTGGGTATTTAGCTCAGTGATTCTGGCGCCTGCCTTGCAAGCACAGGGTCCTGAGTTCGATCCCCAATAACCACATATATCAGTGCTGGGCATGGAAACTCATGCCCACCAGCAGTCAGTAGCACATACCACAGTGCTGCGCCTAGTGGCCCACATCTGTAATCCCAGCACTCGAGAGGCAGAGGCAGGAGGATTGCTGTGAATTCAAGGTTCATCTGGGCTACACAGTGAGCTCAGGGCCAGCCTGAACTAGAAAGGGAGACCCCGGCTCAGAAAAAAAATTGATTTGCAAATCCCATTTTTGTGTTGTCCTCATTCCTGGCTTTTTTGTTTTTTTATTTTTCTCATTCTTCTTTTTTATAAATCACCCTCCTTGTACCGGGAATCAGGACCTTGCATTTGTGAGTTAAGCACAGAACCATTGAGCTAAATCCCTGACACTGTCTTCACTTTTTTTTTTTTTTTAAGTTTTTTTGAGACATGGTCTTGCATTGTAGTTCAGTCTGGTCCTGAATTCAGCCTCAGTCTCAGCAGTCCTCCTTCCTCTGCCTCCCAAGTGCTGGTATTACAGGCATGAGCCACCACGCCCAGCATTGTAGTTAGTGTTACTGATAGCTGATGGGCATGAGTTACCACTACCATGCCCGACATTGTTATTGTATATGGTTAGAGGATCAAACCCAGGACCTTGTGCTTGCAAAGCAGGTGCCGGAGCCACTGAGCTAAATCCCCGGCCCCCTGTCTTCACTCTTTTTTTTTTTTTTTTTGAGACAGGGTCTCACTTTGTAGTTCAGGCTGGCGCTGAGCTCAGCCTTAAACTCACAGCAATCCTCCTGCCTCCGAGTGCTGGGATTACAGGTGTGAGCCACCATGCCCAGCACTGTGGTGTATGGTTCTGATTGCTGGTGGGCAGGTGTAAGTCTTCATGCCCAGCATTGTTATATGTGGTTACCAGGGATCGAACCCAGGACCTTGCACTTGCAAGGCAGGTGCCAGAACCACTGAACCTGTCTTAACTCTGTATAGTGTCCTTTGATACGTAAAAGTTTTATTTCACTGAAATATAACTCCTTTGTTGTTGTTGTTGTTGTTGCTTGTGCTTTTGGTACTACATCCAAGAAATCAGTGCCAAATTTAGTGTCATGAAGATTTTCCCTTCTAAGTTTTATAGTTTTAGCTTTTACATTTGTCTTTAATCCAGTTTGAATTAATTTTTAAAATATGAGATAAGGGTCCTACTTTATTTTGCATGTGGGTATCTTTTTTCTAATCCTTTTAGATGAACATATTTTTAAAATAACTTGTTTCAAAATATTTTAAATCTGCTTAAAAGTTAATTTCAAATAAATTTTGTGGAACTGCTGGTGTGTAAGGCACCTTTTTTGTAGATTTAGTGGTAAAGGTTACCCATAAAAAAGCAGACCACTGAGCTGGGTGTACCAGATGCAGTGAGACCGTGTGGGCAACATGGAGAACCGCTGCCAGGGCACAACAGCAACAGAAGACCCCAAACAGGCCTCTTTCCTTGTTTCAGATTATTAAGCTGTAGAACGATCTGCAAATACTGCTGACTGGGTGAGAGTAAAGTTAGAGTAGGTGGGGAAGGACAGAAAAATTAGAAAAAAGTAATTTTTTCAGGATTGCACCCTCGATTGTATTTTCTAACCTAGAGTTTTATTTTCTGATTAATTAACAGCTTTATCATACTAGTTCAGTGGATAGAACCTACTTGATAAACGTAAGGAAATGCACCACCTGTAAGATCTTAGCCGCTCCTGTCTTTTGCCTAGTTATCAGTTTCAGGTATGGCTTCCTGTCAGATAGTTCAAACCTTGGCCAGTAGGATTTTATAAATTTCTTGGCAGCTGCACAGCAGTAATGTGAAGAAAAACAGCTCTTTTGCTATTTGGAAACTTTGCTTTTATGAAGCTTATCTGCTTTCTCCTGCCGTCACTACAATACAAAATAAGATGGGTTAGCAACAGAGAGGTGATTCCACCCCCCACCCCCACCCCCCGGTCTGAGCCTGTCTCGATAGAGAACTGTACACAAACCTTGGTACAAAGACAAAATCTCTGCCCTTGTTGAGATTTTATTAGTTTGCACTTTGGCTTTTTGCCAGCTGTACTCTGTATGAGATGTGGAAGTTTTGTGATTTGTTTCACAGTGTTCTTTTCAAAAGTGGTTTCCAGAGAGTTTATGAACAAATAAGAAACTAGCATAAAGTGGAAAGAGCTGTGTCTGAACTTGCCCTGTCTTCACAGATCTGTGGCTATTTGGCTTTTTCAGACTGGAGCTTCACAGTGGAGGGGTGTTTTGGAATTCCCTCCTCCAGGCAGTGCTGGCCACCTTCTGAGCCACAGCTGGACTGGTTTATCCCAGAGGACTGTTAGGTGTTGATTGTTTATGAAACACAGTTTATCCCACAGTTGACAGGACATTTTTAACCTTTAAAATTCAGTGATACGTGGTTGTAGTAACATTTCCCATACAGAGCTAATGTGTCCTTGGTCACTGGTTTTTGGGGTTTTTTTTGAGACAGATTCTCACTTTGTAGTTCAGGCTGGCCCCGAACTCACTGTGTAGCCCAGGCAAGCCTTGAACTTATAGTGAGTGATCCTTCCACCTCCCGAGTGCTGGGATTACAGGTGTGAGCCACCATATCTGGCACTGTGGTGTGTGGTACCAGGGACCAAACTCAGGACCTTGCACTTAGCAGGCAGACGCTGAAACCACTGGGCTAAATCCTCAGCCCTGGTCACTAGTTTTTTGTTAAATCGGTAGAGCCAAGATACAGTGTTTTTAAGCATTGTTATCACAACTGCAATGTTAATGATTTAATAAAAGTTAACCACTAGACAATTATTCTTCTTTTAGATGAATGGAAAAGAATCAGAAGAAGAAAATCTCAATAAATCTGAAATAAGTCAAGTATTTGAAATAGCTCTTAAGCGGAACTTGCCTGTGAATTTCGAGGTAAGCTTATTTTACATGTAGTACTTTGTTTTTTAAAACATTGTTAGGATTCATCACAGGAAAGATTTTCCCCCCTAAATACGAGTTAAAATGATGTAAAACTCCAGATATAAATTCACCCTTTGTATTTAGCAAAGCAGTACAGTATTGTACAACCTCTTAGGAGTATGAATGAATCTCCGGCCAAGCCAAAAGTGGACTCCCAACAACAGGGCGGTTGTTTTGGTCTGTGAATTTCCTGAAGTGGTTTGCAGAATATTGTGTTTCCGTTTATACATGTATTGGTTTTGTTTTTGTTTTTTTTTGTTTTTTTTTTTGAGACAGGGCCTTGCTTTATAGTTCAGGCTGGTTCTGAGCTCAGCCTCAAATTCACATCACAGCAATCCTCCTGCCTCTGCCCCCTGAGTCCTGGGATTACAGGCGTGAGCCACCATGCCCGGCACTGTAGTATGTGGTACTGGTTGCTGCTGGGCGTGAGTCTCCACACCCAGTATTATATGTGGTTACTGGAGATCGAACCTAGGTCCTTGAGCTTGTAAGACAGGCGCCAGAACCACTGAACTATATCCCTAGCCCCTACACATGTGTTCTTGAGAGAGGGCCTGTTTACCTCCATAGTACTAACAGTCTCTTAAGTGGTCCCAGAAATCTTGTCAGATAATTTTTTAAAGGTTATAGATTTTTTAATTATTGTGCTTCATTTGTTGTTGGGAATTTTGTGGATAGCAATTAGATTGTTCAGAATGGGAGATAAAGAATGTGTGTCTGTGTGTGTGTATGTTTTTTTGGTACAGGGATCAAATTTTGTGACCTTGTGCTTGTGAGACAGGTGCCAGAACCACTGAGCTAAATCCCCAGTCCAATAAAGTACATTTGATACCTTTCTTTCAAAGACAGCATAGTCCAGATAGGATAGGAAAAGGAAAGGAGTATTTTTATTAAAAGTTTTTGTTATGGATTAACAGATGGTAAATTCTTTTAATTCTATACTTGATTATGAAATTATTTTTTTAAACATCTATCTGAAGCATAGTGTCTTGTAAAATACTTTAATTTTATAGCTTGTTTTTGCAGTTACATGAGACTTCCAAAAATCCATGTCTTACTAAATTTGTGCTATCTCGTATGATGTGCTAGTATTTGCCCTGGCTTCAGTCTTGCCCACAGAGTGGTGATGACTTCTGACCCACATCCTGGAGGTGCACTTAAAAGCTCATAAGGCCAGCCTGTGTGCCGAGATACTTCCTGTTCCCCGCATAGTCCCCACACCCATCCCTGCCCACCCTGTGTCCCAAGGGTTGAGAGCAGCCTGTAAGATTGGATTTTTTTTGGAAAGGGAAAGCTGCCTAGCCCTCATCTTGTGCAGCCTTTCTCCTCTGAGAAGGTGAGGACAGTGATGACAGGGCTGGTTGTGTTGGTGAGAACTGCACCCCCACGAAGTCATGAGACCTCTGGGCGCTCACTCAGGACAGGGAAGATAGGTCCCTTCTCTCCCCAGTCAGGGTTAGTATGGCAGAAGGACGGGTTTTTGTGAAGATTGGAGGAAGAGTGAAATTCCTGGCTTCCCCCGTCACCTGACTCCTCGAGTTGACTGTTAATCCACACTCGTTGCTGCCTGCGAGTCAGAGACTTGAACCTTAGTGAGACTGTCATGTTTTTGCTGCTTGGAATCTGGAAGCCAGACTGCCTTCTGCCCACCTTCACTTCTGTTTAGATTTCAGTATTTAATTTTCACCCCACCTTCAGGAATCCGTAACACGAAACCAGGAGTTGGAGAGTATTCATCTAAGAGAAATTGTAGGAGCGCCCTCTGGTGGCTAATAGCTTTTGAAGTAATTTTTTTATACAAATCTTTATTGGTACATCATCATCACATCAACATTGAGAATTTGTACCAGTACATGACATGACTTGATTCTCATTTTTTCTCATTCCCCTACCCACCCTACAGTCCCCTACCTCCTATATACATAAGCTTTTTTTCCTTAATTTTTAAAATTACTGTCACATTCTTTTTTCCCTCATTATTTACCCCTACACCCTTAAGTAATAATTTGAAACAGTTTTCATGCAGTGGCCTAGTTTATTAATATAAGTAATTTTATAAAGCCCACATTCATTCTTTGAGCAAGAGCTCTTTTTTGCTCCATATAGAAGATTGCCTAGCATGTATCAAATTCTCAGGAACAGTTGAATAAGTGAACTTAGTCCTTAATATTTTTGAACAGTTTTGGTAGTAACTTCACAAAGGAAGCTGTATTAGGTATTAAAAAGGAAAAGACAATAGCCATTTGCTGTGATGTGAGTTTGAGGCTGAGCTCAGGGCCAGCCTGAACCACAAAGTGAAACCCTGTCTCCAAACCGCCCCCCCCCCAAAAGAAATCAAGTAATCAAGTACCTGTGTATTTGCAGGTCTGTTCTTGCACTTTGTTCTGTTCATTGGCTTTTAATACAGTATTGTGATAATGTAGCAGCTGTAACTTATAGTAGTTCTTGAAATCTAGTAGTATAAATCTCATGTTCAAGTTTGTTATAAATGTGTCCTAGCTAATATAGTTTGGACTCGATTTTTATTTTTCTTTTGTGTGGTAATATGTTCATCTTAATATAAAGTCAAGTTTCTGTTTGTTTCAGTTTTAGATTTCCTTTCTTTCTTTTTTTTTTTTAACATGTAAAACACCAAATGGTTCTGAAAATCATAAGTATACCAAAGATTCACATTTTCCTCCATCCTTTCTATCTTCTGGTAAATACTTACATTGGTTTCTTCTGTATCTCCTCTGCTTGTTTTTGCATAAATATCACACATTTGTCTCTCTGTTAATGTACTTGTGTGTACATACTGGAATATAACTCTTTGTTTCTTCATTGTGGGTTGATTCTTTGTCCATAATGAAGGCCTGCCTTAATCCCACAGTGATCTTCCTGCCTTGACTTCCCAGGTGTGGGTTTACAGGCATCTGCCACCATACTCAGCAATGTTTTCAGGTTTTTTGAAATAGCATTTTACTTATGTAGTCCACGCTGGCCTTGAACTAGCTATGCAGGCTACATTGGCCTCAGTGATCCTGCTGCCACAGCAACCTCCCCCAAGTGCTGGAACTATAGGTGAGCGCCATCGCACCAAGCTAGGGTTAACTCTTGTCATTTGATTTTTTTCTTGTGCTGTATGCTGGGATTTACTCTCCATGGGGGCTTAGAGATTTTTCTCATTCTTAACAGTTGCATAGCAGCCAGTTTTTAATACGCCCAGTCTTGGCTGGAGGCTCAGAGCAAATAAACTTGACTTCTTTGTGCTACAGTGATTTCTGGGCTTTGCTGGGCCAGCTTCTTTTTTTTGCCAGAACAGCTGTGAGCCCAGAGTCACGAAAACCATTTGATGGGGACGTGCACGTTAGTCTGTTTCAGGCTAAACTGTTTTGGACTCATCAGACTCAAGAACACAAACCAGTTTAAAAATCAAGGGGAAAAAGAAGCAGCATTCAGAGTTCTCTGTATTTTTGCACCTTCATTTAGTGTGTCCTGCCCTAAGTGCCCTCCACCTATACTTCCCGAGAAGAAAGTGTGCCAACCAGTGTGCCCTGCAGCTTGTGACGAGTGTCTGTCACGCTTTCACTCAGTCTTTCCCTCTGACACAGGTGGCCCGGGAGAGTGGCCCACCCCACATGAAGAATTTTGTGACCAGGGTTTCGGTTGGGGAGTTTGTAGGGGAAGGGGAAGGGAAGAGCAAGAAGATTTCCAAGAAGAATGCTGCTATTGCTGTTCTTGAGGAGCTGAAGAAGCTGCCACCTTTGCCAGCAGTGGAGCGAGTGAAGCCACGAATAAAAAAGAAAACCAAACCTGCAGGCAAGGTGAGACCCTTTCTGAATGAGGTGTTTCCACTGCCGAAGATGGTTGGAGGGTTAGAAGGCTGGTTACTTTTCCCAGGGTTGAGACAGGACTAAATTTCACATGCCAAGCCTGGTAGACCCTTTCCAGATGCCACACAAGAGCCACGGTTAGGTAAAGATGAGGCCATGTTGGCAGTCCAGTAGCACACCTGCAGGATGTGTGTACCTGCGTGGAGGGGTCCTCACCAAAGCCCTGACGGTCACTGGGAGGAACAGGGTCCTGCACGCCATCTGTGGGCGTGAGGTGCGTCCACAGAGCCTGCGTTCCCATGGGCAGCTCCGGTCCTGATGTACAGGAGGTGCGGGCAGGCAGGGCTCCCCAGGGCAGCGTGGTACCGAGTTCCACTGTTTTGGAGTTGCGCTAATAGTCTTCACAGAACATCCTAGGAGTTCCTTTCTCACCATAAGGAACAGAGCCAACTCCGTTTGGGGAGTTTATGAAGGCTAGGATCCATTCTATTGTAATTTTTAACAGTTTCGTACTACGTCAAGATCGAGATTTTTCTTCCTTAAACCCTGGCATTTCATTTTTTCACTTACTGTATTCTGGAAATCATTCCTGACCCCGTAGCATGTTGAGGATTCCACTGCACAGGAGGTGGCTGGCCACTAGTGTTCTTTCTTTTCATGGAGCATCAGCTTGAGGCTTTTAAAATTTTTTAATGGCTTCTGGATTTTAGGGTGTTTATAAAGAGAGGTGGAAACCCATTATAGAATTCTTGGATGTCCACCACAGATTTCCCCTCTCGTGCATTCAACCAACCTTGGATTGAAAATATTTGGAAAAAAGTTATCATTTCTTCCTAAACAATGTAGTATAAAAACCTTGTTACATGGCATTTATATTATGATGTGTCACAAGTAAGCTAGAGATGATAAAAGTATTTGAGAGGATATGCGCAGTGTATGTGCTATCTTACATTAAAATTTATTTTAAAAAGCATTGAGCCAGCGTGGTGGCAGTGCATGCCTGTTGACCCAGCTACTTGGAGTTTGAGAGTCTGGGGAACAGTAAGAGACCCTTATAGAAAGAAAGCATTGCAGTGACCCTTGACCATTTATAATGAAATACTGATGCCCTAATGCCTTCAACTCACCTTAGAATTACTTTTATTTATTTATTTATTTATTTTTTTTGAGACAGGGTCTCACTTTGTGGTTCAGGCTGGCCCTGAGCTCAGCCTCCAACTCACATCACAGCAATCCTCCTGCCTCTGCCTTCTGAGTGCTGGAATTACAGGCGTGAGCCACCACACCCGGCACTGTGGTATGTGGTACTGGTTGCTGCTGGGCGTGAGTCTCCACACCCAGTATTGTATGTGGTTACCAGGGAATCGAACCTGGGCCCTTGTGCTTGCAAGACAGGCACCGGAACCACTGAGCTAAATCCCTGGCCCTCACCTTAGAATTATTACAGAAAGTTTTGAATTATTACAGAAAGAATTGTTTCTATTTCTTAAAAAGGTTAAAAAAAATCCCAGTACTTCTGAGCTATTACATAAATAGAAAATCTCATGATCTTCTGGCCATGTGACCCAAGTTCCAGGCCTTTCTGTGAGTGATGTGGCAGACACTTTCTACATTGTTTGTTCCTCAGTTACAGACCAGCCCAGAGTATGGCCAAGGGATGAATCCAATTAGCAGACTGGCCCAGATCCAGCAGGCTAAAAAGGAGAAGGAACCAGAGTATATTCTCCTCACAGAGCGAGGCCTTCCGCGCCGCAGGGAGTTCGTGATGCAGGTGGGTTGCCAGGGGCTGTGTGCAACCCTCCTCAGACTGTGGCAGTTCCTCGTTGAGATCAGGGCTGGACTTTCCTGAGGAAGCCAGGTCCCTCAGGCCACACTGTGCCATCCAACACTGCTGTCCTGTGGCCACTGCTTGAGGTAATGTACACTTGTCTGCACAGCATGGCACTGCCCGTGTCAACAGGTAGGAGTGGGGACACTGTGTAGGGGGAGAAGGGTGCTGGACAGGTGGGGCTGGGGGTGAGTCTTTGTCCTCATTACACCTCTTTGAGGTTCATGAATTATCTTTTCTAACGGTAAATTTTATAAGTACTGTTAAAGGCCCTGTTCCTGCCCCTCCTGGCCCTTGTGTACAATCTGGATATTAATTTGGGGTGTGGAAGCTTACTTAGTTGGGTGCTCCTTCAGGTAGGATGGCATGTTTCTCCGGTACTTGGTTTATCAGCAGATACAGCTTAGTTTTAAGTGTGATCTGAATTTAATTTGAGGTTGGGGGTAGAACCCAGGGCCTTGTGTATCTAGGCAAGCGCTCTAGCACCGAGCCACACCCTAGGCCCGGTCCCTTTGTTTTTTAAATTGTTATTTTGAGACACCATCTTGTGAAGTTACCCAGGCTGGCCATAAATTGTGGTTCTCCAAGATGAGAGGTGTGTACCACTGTACCTAACGTAATAATTTGTGGGAGAGGGGCTGAGTATGTTTAGTGAAAAAAACAAAAAACAGTTATCTACTGTTTTAGGAGGTTTTGTTTTCTAAGGTTTCAGTTACTCAGGGTCAGCCTAGATCTGATGATATTAAAGAGAAAATTCCAGAAATAAATACTTCATTTTAAATTGTGCATCATTCTGAGTAGCTGGTGAGATCTGGAGCCCCCCACTGTGTTTCAGGGAATGTGAAGTAGCACGTGTCTGGCCTGCATGTGCTGACTACACCGCCTGCTTGTTCATCAGTTGGTAGCCGGCTCTCTGCATCAGTTTGACTGTCAGGGTAGTACCATTGCCTGTGTTCACGTGGCTCAGTACTTTGCAGGTTCAGGCTCTGCTGGGATCCTTGGAAAGATCCCCTTGGTTTTTTGGGACAGGGTCTCGCTTTGTAGTTCAGGCTGGCCCACAGCTCAGCCTCAAACTCACATCACAGCAATCCTCCTGCCTCTGCCTCCTGAGTGCTGGGATTACAGGCGTGAGCCACCACGCCCGGCACTGTGGTATGTGGTACTGGTTGCGGCTGGGTGTGGGTCTCCACACCCAGTATTGTTATGTGTTTACCGGGATCGAACCCGGGTCCTTGGGTTTGCAAGACAGGTGCTGGAACCACTGAGCTAAATCCCCGGCCCCTGTACTTCATTCTTGTGTAGCAGTGGCAGTACATAAAGCACCATCCCATAACCCAATGTATTTCTTTTACTTTGAAGGTAGGAAAAGAGGGATCCTTCCATTCTTCAAGAGGAAGTTACAGTTTGCTGCATCAGTATTTTGCCTGAGGTGACGTGGTTGATAAATAGCCACTTAGGAATCAGGCCCAGGCCAGTTCCCTGCAGGCCAGGAACAGCTGGTGATGGGAGTTTGGTTTAGCAGCCAGGTCTCTGGTCAGGACCAGCATGGAAGGGGGATGCGTGTGCTGAACATGTTAAAATCCAGCCTGTAAACAGGACTGATAGCACATGCCGGTAACCTGGAGGCTGAGGCAGGAGGATTGCAGGTTTGAGCACAGCCCGGGCAACTTAGTGTGACCCTGTCTGGGTGGAGTGGGGGTGTGGACTGAGATGCAGTTTAGTGTGAAGGCTGTGTATTCAGTCCCTGGGACTGCAGAATCATGCTCATAAGGGAGCTGGCCTGGCAGGTAGAACATACAGGTCTGAGTACACATAGAGACAAATACCACATGTGGATGCAGACCTTACTGATACAAGGGGTATATAGCACACAACTTGTCAATAGGACTATTGTAAATATACAGCGATAACCAGCGTGATGGTCACTAACAGTGTTGCAGAATCACACAGCACAAAATGCTTTATCACTGACCATTTTAGCTCATGTCTTTCACAGAATCCTAGAGTAGATCTGGGATTTTGGCTGTAGCTCTAATACCAGTTGATGGTTTTACGAGTAAAGTTAAATAGTGAAGACCTGCTGATTTGTAAACAATCAGTGTAGTGCTTTCCCTGCTGACCTGGATGGAAGTCTGAAGACTGGCACTGTTCAGTTTTGTCCTGGTGCCAGAAGGATGACGGCTGCCTTTCCCTGCTTTTAAGCTTCTTCTGCATAAACCTTCTCTCCACCACTTTGGACAGTAAGTGACTCCCCTGTGATAGGAGTATCTGCAGGTCTCAGTGGCGCAGGTTCCACTGTGGCTGATGCCTGGTCTCAAGGTTGTGATAGATGTGTTGGGGCCACCGTCACATAAAATACTACACAGCAGACAGGCAGACCTTCGAGAGCAAGGTGACTGCTGCACAGATCCCAGCGAGGAGTGGTGCCCAAGAGCACCGTCAGCTCTGTGCGGAACAGCTGGACCCTCACACGTCTCAGTGGCCCTGCTGCAGCTGTCATCTAAGCTACTGGCTGGGTGATGCCCAACTCGCAGGCTGGGGTGGGTCGCTCCAGGGTACCAGCTTCTGACCATTGCTATTGCTAGCCCTTCTGGCAGCACACCGATTTCTGCCCGCTCTTTAATGAAAAGGTTTAGCACTGTCCGGTGTTCTGATTGTTTTATGCAGGTGAAAGTTGGAAACCACACTGCAGAAGGAACGGGCACCAACAAGAAGGTGGCCAAACGCAACGCAGCTGAAAACATGTTGGAGATCCTTGGTTTCAAAGTTCCTCAAGCTCAGCCCACCAAACCAGCACTCAAGTCGGAGGAGAAGGTGAGTGCGGAGCCTCTCTCTGCCAGTGACTCCTGCTTGCCCTGGACGAGAGGGCTTTTCACTGGCTCTTCACAATAAGCCTGTGGCAGGGCTTTGCCACCCTCCCATAGCACCTCCTTATCACAGTGTCAGCTTGTGCCGGGGAGGGGCCGTGTTCAGTGGCTCCAGGAGTGGCTGTGGGTTAAGTCCTTACTGTTTTAGGGTCTTCATAGTCTGAGGATGCTTTGTTGGAAGGCACCGTGGTCCTCTGCATCTGCAGGATGTTGGGTAATTTGGCTCGAAATCCACGAGTGCTTCTGTCATTTGTGCACTGAAAGTGAAGTCTGCATCGTCCTCAGTGCTTTTGTTAATAATGGAGCACACCGGTCTCTCTGGGTGATGAGGTGGTGCGAACTCACAGGCCCAGTGTACACTTTACACTGGGAGTTCTTTTTCTTACGTAAGTTGAACACCAGATGAAAATAATGCCACACTGAAAAATTACTGTGTCAACAAAGACAAACAGAACTCAAAGTCTAGAATATTCCTCCTGACTCATCCTGTTCGGACAGACCTGGAATCTGCACTGATGCCCTCAGGTCTGTGTGTGCATGCACAGGGAGAGGGACACCAGCCAGGACCCCGCGGTTGCTGACTGTGACCCAGGTCTTCATTAGAGTGGGTGCATATCCATAGCTTGTTACTCCGTGGAATTGTCTTATTGATTCCTAATTGGAAATATTCTTGATGGATTTCATTGGCTCTGGCTAAAGCTTCCTTTTCACCGTGAGGGCCCTGCCAGTCCCCCATCTTTTTGGTTTAGTGCTTCCCTGTCGTGCATCAGTGTGGCCGAGCACAGCACCATAGGGCAGCGCGCTGTGAGGTGCGCAGGGGGTAGGGGATGGTTACTGCTGATCACCTCATTGAGTTGGGTGGCATATGTAATGTTCAGCTGCAGGGACAAAGATCTCTGTGGTTTGATTGATGCTCACAGCCTTCTTTTTCTTTTTTTAAAGACACCAGTAAAGAAACCAGGGGATGGAAGAAAAGTAACCTTTTTTGAACCTGGTTCTGGGGATGAAAATGGGACTAGTAAGTGCGATCTCAGTATCATCGTGGTCCTGAGTGACTGTGTGACAACACGCAGTGTCAGCAGTGAGATTCTTGGAAGGTGCCGGGGTGGAGGGTGGGGGCAGCCAGCAGGGGTTCACAGCAGTGGAGTCTGTCCAGGCAGTGCTCGTGGCTGTGTTTACCTGTGTGTGTCCCTTGCAGGTCATAAAGAAGATGAATTTAGAATGCCTTATCTTAGTCATCAGCAGTTGCCTGCTGGAATTCTTCCCATGGTGCCTGAGGTTGCCCAGGCTGTAGGAGTCAGTCAAGGACATCATACCAAAGATTTCTCCAGAGTGGCTCCAAATCCTGCTAAGGCTACGGTAACTGCCATGATAGCCCGAGAATTGTTGTATGGGGGCACTTCACCCACAGCTGAGACCATTTTAAAGAGTAACATCTCTTCAGGCCACGTACCCCATGGACCTCTCACCAGACCCTCTGAGCAACTGGGCTATCTTTCCACAGTCCAGGGATTTCAGGTAACTGTTGGGCCTGAACTGTGAGGCTGTGGCGCAGCGTGGTCATCTCTGTGCTCTTCTCCAAAAATGAGCTTGGCTCAAGTTCTTGCTGGGGGTGGTGGGAGCACTTGGCTATTGCCCAGCACGTGAAGGCTTTGGGGTCAGTGTCCACTACTACAGAGGGTAAAACAAAGCAGTAAAATGAAGCTGGGGGGACTGATGCAGCACCTGCTAGAAGGTGATGTTGGGAAGGGAAGAAGGTGCCACAAGACTTACAAGCCCATTGAAGACTGTAAAGTGCTTGTTCTTTGGTCATAACATTTCCAAGTCCAAACAACCCTAAAAACAGAGCCTTTAACTATTTAGTTGTACAGTAGTAGACATAAAACAACAGATGCTCTGGACTGACCCTTTGACTTTTAGGAAGGGATGTGGCACCTTCCAGCCCAGGGATCTTAAGTAGACCACAGGTTGCCTGAGTGCGTGGCCAGGTGGTGATAGCCATATCAGGGAGCCAGTCTCTCCCTCATGCTGCTCTGCGTGCCCTCAGTTCTCTTTCTCCTCTTTAGGTTGAATACAAAGACTTCCCCAAAAACAACAAGAACGAATTTGTATCTCTTATAAATTGCTCCTCTCAGCCACCTCTGATCAGCCACGGTATTGGCAAGGATGTGGAGTCCTGCCATGATATGGTATGTCAGTCCCCCCTCGGGTGGAGGGCTTGGCAGCCTCACTTGGAAGGTTATGTAGAGCCCCCACTTTGTTCAACACCTTACTGGCCTCAGAGATAGAAAAGGACGCTACCTCAGGGCTTGTGACTAGTTGATGGACAGATGTCCTGTTTGTGTTCTCATTTTGTTGGATTGGTGGCTCACTCTCGTGGGAGCTCAGCTGTAGCTGTCTCGTCTCTGCTGAGCCGAGATGGACCAGGGTCCTGGCTCTTCCAGAGACTCTACTTCCTCTGCCCAGCGCAGGAAGTGCAGACCTGAGTCTGCAGCTGCAGAAAGTCCCACACTGTGGCATTCTGTTCAAATAACACTATCACATGAATCACAAAAACTGAGAGAAGGAATTGAGGCAACAGACCTCAACTGTGACATATCCAAATCATAGAATATAATGCATTCATCAGGTCAGTGTCCCTGAAGGTAGCAGAGTACCAAGGAAAATACAGAACAGGGTCTGTTTGGAAGTGAGGTAGAAAACTTGTACAGTCTGGTTATCATAAGTTTAAAAATACAAAAATGGAAGAATATGATAAAATTAACACTTTTTATTCAAAGAAATAACTGAATAGTTCTTTAAAGATTTGTATTATAGGGCCGGGGATTTAGCTCAGTGGTTCCGGCGCCTGTCTTGCAAGTGCAAGGGCCGGGGTTCGATTCTCAGTAACCACATACAATACTGGGTGTGGAGACTCACGCCCAGTAGCAACCAGTACCACATACCACAGTGCCGGGCGTGGTGGCTCACGCCTGTAATCCCAGCACTTGGAGGCAGAGGCAGGAGGATTGCTGTGATGTGAGTTTGAGGCTGAGCTCAGGGCCAGCCTGAACTACAAAGCGAGACCCTGTCTCAAAAAAAAAACTGTTACAAATTAAAAATTCAAACATTGGGTTGAATTGCTTGTTTGCTTGGCACCTGGAAATGCCCTTCCTTCCCCACCTACATGTTCTCCACACCCCAAGCAGTGGCTTGGTTTTACTTTCCTCTTTCTGTTCCTCTAGGCTGCGCTGAATATTTTAAAACTGCTGTCAGAGTTGGACCAACAAAGTACAGAGATGCCAAGAACAGGAAACGGACCAGTGTCTGTGTGAGTGAGCAGATTTGCATGGAATGCCCCTCGTCCATGGTGGGCCCACTGGGAAGACACTTGCCCAGGCACTGCCTGGCCCTTTCTCCGGAAAGGTTCTCATGCCTCTGGGCAGGGCCCTGCTTGTTGTAGGTTTGAGTAAGTAACACATTATCCAGGACTCTTCAGACTTCAGGGTCTGAGAGACAAGTCACCTCTGGCTGTCTCCCACCTTCTTTCCCCAGGAGCCCTGGCCCCTCAGGGATCGTGTTTTTGGTTCCTTGTATATTTTTCCTAGATATTTCTTCATGCAAATATAAACATAAAATTAACTTTTATCTTTTCTTCCTTATAGGTGTGGGAGGTGCTGAACCTTTTCTGGCCATAAACCATTATAAAATCCAACACATATACTGAAAATACTGAAAATTTGGAATTTCTGATACCTCCAGTGGGCTGAAAGACATGGTGGGGAAGACCGTGGCAGCACTAGTGAAGATGATGGCCACACTGGCACCGTGGCCATGCTGGGTCCGCTGGCACCACGCTGCTCTGTGAACTAACGATCCTTGCACAGGAGCTGTGGCTGTGGATGGAGGGGCCTGCCGGGCTCCCAGCTCCCCTAGGAAACAAGCAGCCCCTGTGGGGCCCAGGGCACGTTGGTGCTTTGGCCTCCCCCCCTCCCCCCCACTGTCCTGTGTGAAAAAGAAACAGACAGAAAGCAAACTGGCTCACTCATACACTTTGGGACAACCCTGGATAGCCACGCCGGAAAGAGGCCTTTGATTGGCCCCTGAACTAAAAGCACCAGAGAATCAATTGCTTCCTACTCAATGTAACCTAATCTTTCTAGCGTGCTCCGGCCCCACCACCTCATGTAGTGCCCCACCGTAACCACTGCTTTCTCTTCCTACAGCGATGCGTATTCTGAGTTTCATTATTTTCTTTTGATTGATATGACACTATATAAAATTTTCATTTGAGGGTTTCTCAGTTGTATCTAGTTATATAGCACAGTTTAGAAACTTGTCTGAGACTGACCTTATAAGTAATCTAACAGGCAAAAATCATATCCATGTGTACGTGGTGATACATTTTTATTTTATTGGACTAACCCAGGACCATTTCATTGATGCAAGCTATGTGCCCTCTGGTCTAGCCGAAACAGTCCTGGACTTCTCAGAAACTTTGGC
>PVIR01020263.1:0-30837 GCA_004026965.1 Petromus typicus
AAAAAAAAAAAAGATAACGAAAAGAAATTTCAAAGCATATGATCAAATTCTTCAAATCATATACATTTTTTTCCAGATTATCTGGCTCAATAATAATCAACAACCTTATCTACAAATAGACAAAGAATCTGAATAGACATATCTCTGAAGAAGATACACAAATGAGCACATGAAGAGATGCTCAATATCACTCATCATCAGGAAAATATGAATCAAAACCACAATGATACTGTTTCAAAGATAGAAAGTGTTAAATATGGCAAAGAGGTGGAGAAATTGTATTTCCACATTGCTGGTGGAAATACAAAATGGTGCTGGAAGTTAGGGAAGTGGTTAATAGTTCCTTAAAGTGTTACACAGAAAATTACCAGATGACCTAGTTGTTCTCCTAAGATTACTCCACATTCTCTATTAGAGAGGCTTTCTACACTTTCACTCTTCACAGCGATTTTTAACAAAATGAAGCAAAGAACCCTGAGGAAAATGCAAGCATCAGAAGGATATAGCACAAACTGAAAAATAATGTCTGCTTATGTTTCCCTGCCCACAATTTGGCCTATGTCAAATCAGACAAAATGTTCCCACTTTTATAAAAAAAAGTGAAGAAAACACAAGTTACATATAACTGAATTCATATAAAGAAAAATCTGGATAAGACATGCCTTTCCTGCCTTACTGACCTCATGTTTTATTTGAATATGAATATAAGAAAAAGTAAACTTTTTTTTTTTTTTTTTAGGTTTTTTGAGACAGGGTCTAGCTTTGTAATTCAGGCTAGCCCTCAGCTCAGCCTCAAATTCACACCACAATCCTCCTGCCTCTGCCTCCCGAGTGCTGGGATGACAGGCGTGAGCCACCACGCCCGGCACTGTGGTATGTGGTACTGGTTGCTGCTGGGTGTGGGTCTCCACACCCAGTATTGTTATGTGGTTACCGGGGAATCGAACCTGGGTCCTTGCGGTTGCAAGACAGGCGCCGGAACCACTGAGCTAACTCCCCGGCCCAAGAAAAAGTAAACTTTTTTGACGTTCCTAAAAACACAGTCAAATTAAACTTAGAATGACAAGTGACTTCCTTAAATTTCAAATATTATGGCCTTCTCCACGTAGCTCAAGCAGTATCTTGGAAAATCAAGCATAGTCTTTGAGCCACTGGAATCCATGGGTGAGGAACCTCCCACCAACCGTCACTCTACAACGTACCTTAATTTACTCGTGCTCGATAAACCACTTAAGTGGTTTCCAACGTAGAGGAGAGGCAGAGGAAACAGCTTGAATTTTAAAACAAGGAAAAGAAAAGAAACAATATTTGATTAGATCCCCAAGAATGTATTCTCCACACATTAAAAATGGCAACATTTGAATCCCAATTAGATTTTTTGAGTTCCTTTGTCTGCAATGACTGAATTTTCCAAAATCCAAAATCCATCCCTGTGTTTCCAAAGGAAATAGGGTTGAAAGGGAGTGTCGCATTTTAGGAGCAACATGTGGGGTTAGAGACATCAGACACTCTCAATAGCGGATCTATCTTTTTTTCTTGACATGTTTTTCCGATTTTACTCCAAAGATAAAATAGGTAGGTGAGCACCAACACCCTTTCTCCTGGGGAGACGGGAGAGAGACCACTGTCAAGACCTAAAATCATGAACTTGCTCACACTCAGAGGATTTGGACAAGGACCACTGGGGAAGGAGGAACACCCTGGGCTGAACTGAAGAGTAAAGGGTGGATATTCATGGTGTCGAGGGATAGCCTCAGAAGAATTCTTTCTGTGCATGTCCATACTCTTCCAGACAAAGGCAAATGTAACTAACTATCTCTTACTAGAATATCAAAGATTAGTATTCCTTTCAGAAAGTTGTCTACACTGATCACACTGGAATTTGTTTCAAAGGCCTACAATGATTAATTATCTACCACTACATCAAATTATGTAAGAGCTGTACTTGAACTGGGTTCACTGAGCTCTAAGTTTCTGAATTATTTTCTGTCAAAAGAAATACTGCTTCAAGCATTTAGGTAAAACAAACAAAATGTAAGGCCTAGTCTTTCATTCAGAAAAAATGTAGTATCTTCCTTAAGATAACTCAGAGTTTTGTAAATGGTGTAATAATCTGTATCGATCCTGGCAACTAAAACATTTTAACATTTCCCCATTAAAATTTTGCCAGGTGTAGTAGCAGATGCCTATAATTCCAGCACTCAGGAGACTGAGGTGGGTGAATCACAAGTTCAAGATCAGCCAAGGCTATGAAGTAAATTCAAGGCCAGCCAGAAATACATAATGAGGCACTGTGTCTCAAAAAAACAAAATCAAACAAAAAAGAGCAGAAAAGAAAAAGGACATTATACATGCAAATCAGAAAACACTTACACAACTAAACAAGAAGAGACCCACCTACCTCATATTTGTAAACACTTTAATTTACCAAGAAAATTTAGTAATTTAAATTTGTAAGCACCTAATGATACAACAGCAAAAAGCCAAAGCACAAACCAAAATCGGAAAAACATGTCAAGAGAAAAAGATAGATCCACTATCGAGAGTGTCTGATGCCTCTAGACCCACATGTTGCTCCTAAAATGCGACACTCGCTTTCAACCAGAAATAGAGTTCTTAAAATTATGGGAGCTCTTGTATACTATTATGGTTAAAACAAAGCACCTGGCTGTGGTGGTACATACCTATAATCCCAGCACTCAGCTGAGGGCAAAGGATCACAAGCTAGAGCCCAGCCTGGACAACTTAGCAACTTACCTAAACCAAATCTCAAAATAAAGAAATTAAAAAGGCTAGCGATGTAGCTCATTGAGAAGGCCTTGGGTTCAACCCACAATATCTTAAAGAAAAAGAAAAGCTATGTGGCTTCTGAGATTAAATCACAAAAAACTATACAGTCTTGGTCTTGCTGTCCACAACACTCATCCTTAAAGACTTTGATCAAAAAAATATCAACCTGATAGAAAAATGGACAAAAGTCTTTAACACATTTCATACATAATGCTATCCAAATGGACACTCGGAAAAGAAAAGGTCTTAAATGTTCATCTTCCTACTGATAAGTGGGGGGAAAGACTTCAAAATGAAAAGGTGCTCAGCCTTGTAAGTCATCGGGGAAATGCCAAAACCCATAAAATGTCACTACACACCCAGCACACTAGTAGACTTTAAGATAAGTGTCATGTGAAAGGAGAGGTCAGAACGTGAATAGGAATCTCGGCATTTTCGTGGCAAAAGTGAACCGAAACAGAGAAGAGCTGGCTGTTAGGTACCACGGCTGAGGGCACGTCTATGGTGAGAGAAGCAGCTTTGCCTTGGTGAACTCTCAAGAGGAACCCAAGCCTGTGTGTTCCTACGCTAAAGTTCACAGAGGAAGTGCTATGCTTCAGCCTGACTTCACTGGGAGAGAGGACTTTTAAGAGGTAATTAAGGTTAAATAAAATCAGCCCAGTAAGGCTCACATCCAACAGGACTCATGTCCTTAGAACAAAAGGAAAAGACACTAAGCATACTGAATACACACACACACACGTGTACACACAAGGAGGAACGGCTGTGTACAGGGACGAGCCTATCTGCAAGTCAGAAAGGAAGGCCTTACCCGAAAATAGCTTCACCAGTTCCTTTACCTGAAAGTGCTTGCTTGGCATGAGCAAAGCCCTGAGCTAAGAAAACCTTTCCTCCTTTAGTTTTGCCTAAGCAACAGAAAAGTAAATAAGACATCAGACATTAGAAAAATAAAAGAAGTCATGTGACATCTTCACTCTCAAAAAATTGTGCAATTACACTGCCTGCCTGGCAAGCACAAGGTCTTCAGTTCGATGCACAGTACTGCCACCAAAAAAAACAAACAAACAAACAAACAAAAAAATTATATGATTAAACCTCCCTAAATCCAAGGGTCATCATAGCCAGTTACTACCACCCACCGTACAGAACTGCTCTAAGAATTCAATGCCTGCTCCAACAACAGACAGCTTGCAGCTGTTCATTCACATAAGTTCTTTTCACATTGCCAGGAAGGAAAGGCAGATCTTATAATTCTAGCTCCACATGGAAAGAAGCTGTGCATTTTGACATATATAAAACTGTATACTTCATTCCATTCACAGATTCTACCAATCCAAGCAACAAATGAAAACACCAGATGAGCACAAGATGGCCCAAGGCCAAATCCAGCCTATCTCTAGTTTATGCAAATGAAGTCTAACTGGAACTCGACTACACTGGTTCCATGTACCTGTCACCTAGGGAGACTATGACGAGTGGACTGATGCAATAGCAAGGGCCTGTTCCTTGACCAAAAGAGGCTGCCAAATCTTTCTGTCATTTCAGAAGGCACAAAATATTTAATGTTAATTGTTAAGTGTATACTTCTACTATTATTTTATCACATAAAAGGACAGCTGAAGGATATAAAATCTTTTTATTTTTTAATATTAGGGACTGAACTCAGAACTTTGCACTTGCCAGGAAGGTGCTGTATCACGGAGCCTAATTCCTAGCTCACAATATAAAATGTTTACTAGTAAGAACCTTCTACTCAGTGTAAACAGGAAGTACAGTATATACAGAAATGGGCCTGCCAAGGTCAGCCTGTGATTCTGTAATATTTTCACATCTGCTCCAGTTTTTGTCACTTACCTTTACAGGAATTCTCTTGTCAAAATCAGGAAAATGAATTATTTTATTTAGCTTGGCTACATACAGTATCATGATGGTGGCTGCCATCTAAAGAAAAAGAAGAGACGCTATAGAAAAATCTGGAAAGATTGCTTAAGTGGCATCATCAGACAGAAACAGATTGATCCAAAAAATAAAAATAAAAAACCAAGCCAAATACTTTTTCATAATCCAGGGAGTAAAAAGAAAGTGTTAAAATTTTCCTTCTTGCCACTGTAGGGTCCTGTCAGAACTATAAGCAAAATCAGCAACACCAAATAAACACACATGTACACATTATCTTGTGCTCAAAGGTCAGTGACTGTGGACTGAAGGAGCAGTGTATCCAAGAGTGATTACTAAGGCCAGCAACTGTGAAGCCACAGCTGATCCTGGAATACCAAGCATATGGTCACCTGCCCCATTAAATACCAGGGGGAGGGCTATTCTTACACAAGGAACCCTGTATGAATTTTTTCTTTTAAGTCCAATATTCGGGCTGGGAGCATAGTTCAGTAGGGGAGTGCTTACCTAGCTCATGGAAGGTCCTGGCTTTCAAACCCACCAGTGCCAAACACAAAAAAATCTAACATTTGGATAATACAGAATACAAATCAAAAGGCCAAAGAAAGGAGGAAAAAAAATTAATGGATTCATATTCTCTTCAGTCTAGCTAGAACAACAAAAATGCCTCCCTTAAGTCCTCTAAATCTGGAATATGTGTATGATAGTACATGCCTGTAATCTCAGCACTTGGAAGGCTGAGGCAGGAATATTACCATAAATTTACCTACCAAGACCTTGTCTCAGGAAAAAAAAAATCTAGAATACAATATGTATATTAAAAATATTGTTATTATTTTGAAATAAACACAATATCATCTTAAGTAAATTTTACAGTTTTCTTCTTACTGGCATGAAAAAGTTTACAAACTACTTCAATATAATTATAATTCTAAACTTAATGAGAACAAAGATGACATTCTCATATCACTCAGGACCATTCTAAATTATTAATTAGACTTTGTATTTTTGTAATTTTATATTTCTTAAAGAAATACACTAACACTTAATTAAAATAAGTGTAATTCAGACTTTTAAATTGGGTCTGATAAGTCTTTTTCTTTACCCAGCCACAAATCAGAAAAGTTTACAATTCATGGAGTATAATCATATTAAAATTAATTAATATTAATATTAAATTAATATTCCATATTATAATTAATGGAGTATAACCCAGTGGGTTAGAAAACAAAATTTATTTGATTTGAGGATTCTCCAGGGCTTATCAATGTGTTTTCTCACATATTTTTGCATTAAAACAAAGATTTTTAAAAATATGATATTTAAACTTTTGTAAAATTAAAATTTTTCTTTTTTCTAAAATTAAAATTTAGACTTTTCTAAAATTAAAATTTAGTAAACAACTAAAATTTTCCTAATTTTAAGTTTTTCTCCCTATAATCAAACCAAAATCAAAACAGCAACAAAAAATATTTAGTAATAACTGTTTGCTTACTGGAAATCATCAACATGTGACCAAAAGAATAAACAAACCACAAATTAATATTAATAGGAAATTTCAGAAAGAGCCAAAAGGCCTTAATTTCAAAGTTTATCCAAACTCACTCTTGTACTTATGAGCAAAAATTACAGATGTGTTTTGTAAACATGTTGTGTTTGTCCTATTCAGAAATTTATAAAACTGTAAATGAGTTGCTACCATTTAGAAATTTAGAGACGTGATGGAAAAATTCAAATTTCCTCTTTTTTTTTTTTAAGAACTCCTGGTAAAGAAAGGGTAGTGGAATTAGGGAAAAGTGGGTCACACCTCACCACTCCAACACTGCCATCAGCACAGTGGCTTAACATAGCTATTGCATCCATAATTTAGTGGGACCAGAATTCTCCTGCCCTCCCCCCCAACACACTCATCTGTTACACATCAGCCTTGGAGACTTAATTCTCTCGCCCCTTGTAATAGAGTAATTACATTCAATTACAAATTTAAAATAAGCAGGCAAAAACAATTGTTCCTAAGTTGTAAAATGAAACAAAACGCATACCAATGTTTCACGCTGTATTCCCAGGAATACTGTGTGATCTCTGGTCCTCTGCCAGTTAAGTATCTTTATAAACCACAATCTTCAACAAAAGTACTAAAATGTAATTATGCACATGGATGCTTTTTTTTTTTTTTTCTACTTACCTGTCCAATTCCAAGAACAATCGGTGAAGGAAAGCTACAAAGGACATGGAATAACAAATTAGCTTAGCAATAAAAAATTGAGTAAAAAAACTAAAGATAGTATATGACATGACAAAAGTTATTTAGAAGGCTTAGAGAATGGAAATAACAAAATCATTCACTTTTTATTTGTTCATATCGTTTTCATTTTTTTAAGTGGATCACTGATTATATCTGAGATCTTCTGTGATCATATCTCTTTTTCATGTGTACCTAAGATTTTTCTATCATGTCTCAAAGTAAATGCTTTAAGGAAAAAAAATTTTTTTAAACAAAACTGACCATTGATTGATAAATTTGTCAACTGTCTGTTTTGTCTTTTGTGAGAAAAACCTACAACAAAATTATATTTATAGAAATAAACAAGGAATCTGATAAGTTATTAATATTAATAAATATAACTAGAAAGGGTACTCAAGACAAGAAGACCTCTTTGTAGAAAACTGTAACTTGGTGTATGATAGGTATTGTGAAAGAGTAAGAAAATATTCAAAGGGAAAAGGAGAGGTAGGGATATGAAGGGAAAGAAAGAATTTGATGGTTAAAAAAAAGGAAACAAACCTTATGCACATAGGGAGTGGGGGTTGAGGGCAGGGAAATGGGAAAAAATGAGAATTAGGTTGAGTCATGTAATGGAACAAATTCTCGATGTCTACTGTGATCATGATATATACATAAAATATACTGATAAAACCAATTTTAAATAAATAAATAGAAAATTAATTTGGTATTTTTTTAAATACTGAACTAGAACTACATGCAGGTAACAGGTTAGAAATTCAATGTCATAATGAAGTGCATTATCCTGAAATTAATTTATAGAATCAAACAATCTCAGTATAAATATGCACAAATAACTGAATACTGAATAGAAAAGCAAAAGTCACCTAAACAACTTTAAAAAACAATAAAGTTGGGCTGGGGATTTAGCTCAGTGGTTCAGCAGCTGCCTTGCAAGTACAAGGTCCCAAATTTGATCCCTGATAACCACATACAACAATGCCGGGTGTGGTGACTGACGCCCACCAGCAATCAGTACCACATACCACAGTGCCAGGCGTGGTGGCTCACGCCTGTAATCCCAGCACTTGGGAGGCAGAGGCAGGAGGATTACTGAATTTGAGGCTGAGTTCCAGACCAGCCTGAACTACAAAGTGGGATTCTGTCTCAAAACTAAACAAACAAAACAAAAAACAATTAAATTGGAGAAATGACTCTAGTAGATGTTAAGATTTAGTTACAATAAGTAAGACTGTGTGTTATGTACACAAGGACAGTCTAATAGGACAAGAGAAATAGGTACAAATATACACATATATGGACACTGGATTTATGGCAAAGATGACACTAGAAGTAGTGAACATGAAATATAGACTCTAATCCCTACTTCACACCAAATACAAGGACTCCTCATCAGGTCACCCTACTCATCCATATTTGGACCTTCTCTGGCTCCCACCCATTCTCTTAGACTGCTAAAAATCTTAAAACATCATCAAAAAATTCTGCCCTCAGTCAGTATATCAGAGGGGAGACATCTATCTCAGCTAGAGTAACAAAAAAATAAAGAACAATCAGAGAAAACAGACTGTAGGGTTACCACAGTGAGAATAAAACTAACTGTCGCTGGCCATGGTGGCACATGCTTCTAATCTCATAAACTTAGCACTTCCAATGCTGAGCCAAGAGGACTGCCTTGAGTTCAAGGCCAGCTACACTGTGACCTCAAGTCAGCCTGAATGCAAGACCCTATCTCAACACAAAACAACACCAAAGCTAACTCTAGTGGATGCTGATTGGTGCCCCCTCTATTTCCCTTTCCGTACAGAAGCATCCATTTCCCAGAGGGGTCAGAAAGTGGCCTGACAGCAGCTCCCCACTCCCACCCCCAGAACACCCTACGTTCCAATCGCCTGTCTACACAGGGTATAAAGGTTACGGCCTCTCACTCCTTTCAAGACAACTCTGTAGAACCACCCAAGCTCCAGAGCCTCTGGGTCAGTCTTTGTCACAGTCCAGACTCAACTCAAGCCGTCTTCCCCTCTCCTCCATGCCCAGGAGTACAAACTGCGGCAGTGGAAAAATACAAAAAGACAACAACAGTGTAGGCAAACAGTAAGACAATAACCCAAACGGGATTACAGAGAGGGACAGAGAGCCAGCCTAGAAGACATAAAGCATGGAGGAGGAGGAAAACTTTTTAATTAAAAAACCAGTCAAAAGAGATAAAAAGAGTGCATACAGGTCTTGGAAACTCACCGAGGCCAGAAACAACATAACTGCCACAGGAATAAATACCTTTAGCAGCACTAAGTATTAAGAGCCATGGCTGAAAACAGTTATGCCCACCCACAGTTAGCAGAGTGCATGCTAGGTAAACAGACTCTGAAAGATGAGCGGAAGCTGAAGATGGCCAGACAGCACTGCAGGGAGCTAATTCTTGCCCAGCATGAAGAACTCAAGAGGACAAATCAAAGATAAAAGCCAAATTCATCTTCTTGACATAAGGAGAAAAACTGAATCTTCAGATCTAAAAACACAATGTTACAGGAAAATCTATTCAACAAGACTCAACAACAACAGGGCCCTGAATTCAACTCATGTGGTACCACACCTAGGTTGAAAGCTTAAGGGCCTGAGCTCAATCCCAGGCACCACCAAAAAAAAAAAAAAAAAAATGTAACAACAGAGCTGCTGACACCCAGGTAAACACAGCCTGATAGGGGGACCCAGAAAGGTGGCATTTCCCCAGGCTGACAGGCTATGCATATCAGAAACTAAAACATGGCTTCAAAATAAACATAAGAGCTGTTACTTCTTTTTTGTGAGACTGGGTCTCACCTTGTAGTTCAGGCTGGCCCTGAGCTCAGCCTCAAACTCACAGCAGTTCTCCTGTCTCTGCCTCCTGAGTGCTGGGATAACGGGCCCAGCATTGTTATATATGGTTACCGGCGATTGAACGCCAGCCCTTGCACTTGCGAGGGAGGCGCTGGAACCACTGAGCTAAATCCGTGGCCTGAGCTGTAACTTCTTAATGTCTTCTATGACCTTCTCACCTGAAAGAGATATTTTAGAAACATTAACCCTTGCAGTGAAGAAATATATTCATTTTCCCCCCACATCTTGGCTCTTTCATCCATAAATTCAACCGACTAAAGATCAAATAGTGAGGGAAAAGTCTGCATCTGTAATGAACATGTGTAGACGTTTTTCTTGTTGTAAATAATACTGGAGAACACTATTTTGCATAGTATTTACATTCCATCAAGTAATGTGAAGAATTTAGAGATTCTTTTGAAGCGAGTGTAAGAGGTTACATATAAATACCACCACATTTCCTGGAAGGGAATTGTGGATTTTGGGGACACCAAGGAAATTGGAGCCGATACCAGGCACCCCACAGGTGCCCAGGGATGATTACATTTAATGATTTAAGTCCATTTAATTTCTTTGATGTGAATGTCAATTTCTCCTTTCACCTTTGAAGTCAGTTAAAGTGAAATTTCATTATATAAGTGCCACTCGAGTCTCCAACAGGACATAACATGAAGTCCACGAAGCCAGCTATAAAATACTCTACCAAAAGTGTCTGATCGGAATGCACTCAAGCCTTTCAATGAAACTTTCAAAGAATAGAGGAGAATAAGTTACTGGAATCTTCAAAGCATAAACTGTTCTATAACCTGAATGATTCACAGAACAACTGGCCCACAGCTTTTCACATTATCACCAAAATGGGGGTGGGGTGGAAGGGAGACCTCTCTAGATGAAAGCAATTAAAAAAGATATGACCAGGTACACTGTATGAGCCTGGATTCAATTTTAATTCAAAGTTTTTAAAAGCACGAAAACATCCTGAGGACTTATAGATTAGGGATTAGTTTCTTCTAGCGGGTTATTAAATTTGTTAAGAGGGAAGATGCCACAGTATAGGAGAATGTAAGTCAGGAAAGATGAGGTAAAGTATTTCTGAGGTAGTATTCATATATCGTGACATGCGCAACTTACTTCCAATGGTTGGAAGAAGGGAGCAAATATAACAAAAAGTGAACAGTTATTTCATTTCAGCTCTGGGTAGATGGCATCATGGTACTGCTTTTTTTGTTTGTTTTTTACTTTGTTTTTGTTTTTCTGGTAGTGGTACTGGTAATGGAATCCAGGGCTGTTGTACTGAAATACATCGCAAACTCTTTCTAATTTTCATTTATGTTTGTTTATTTGTTTACTTTGAGATAGGTCCTCTCTAAATCAATAAGTTGCTAAGGCAGGACTCAAATTTTTGATCCTCCTGCCTCAGCCTCGAGAATGCTGGAATTACAAGCATGTATCTGGCTTCAATTTTTCAGTATCACTGAAACATCTGATAATAAAAAGTAGGGGAGAGATATAAATAATCCCCAAATAGTCATATATGAACTTTTTCCCCTACTTTCTCCAATTCTTTTTTTTTTTTGAGACAGGGTCTCACTTTGTAGGTCAGGTTGGTTCTGCAATCATTATGCTGCCCAGGCCAGCCTCGAACTCACAGCAATCCTCCTACCTCTGCCTTCCAAGTGCTGGGATTACAGGCATGAGCCATCATTCCCGGCATTGTGGTATGTGGTACCAGGTATCAAAGTAGGGACCTTGCGTTTGCCAGGCAGACACAGGAACCAGTGAGCTAAATCCTCAGCCTCCTTTTCTCATCTTTGGATTAAAGAAAGCCATTAAGGGGGCTGGGGAGTTAGCTCAGTGGTTCCGGCGCCTGTCTTGCAAGCACAAGGGCCCGGGTTCGATTCCCCGGTAACCACATACAATACTGGGCGAGGAGACTCATGCTCAGTAGCAATCAGTACCACATACCACAGTGCCGGGCATGGTCGCTCACGCCTGTAATCCCAGCACTCGGGAGGCAGAGGCAGGAGGATTGCTGTGATTTGAGGCTGAGCTCAGGGCCAGCCTGAACCACAAAGCGAGACCCTGTCTCAAAAAACCTAAAAAAAAAAAAAAAAAAAAAAGAAAGCCATTAAGAAATAAATGAGCAAAAAAGTAATATCTACACTATGAATGACTTTTATAAAAATTAACTCAACAGGGCCAGGGATGTAGCTCGGCCAGCATCATGCCTACCTCGCAAGCACAAGATCCTGAGTTCAATCTCTGGTACCAAAAAAGAAACAGTAAAAAGTAACTCCACATATGTATATATGTCTCCAGCTATGTGTCCACATATTTATCCCTTCACATACAAAAGATGTCTGAAATTGTTGGCCAATGTCAATTATACAAAAATTGTAAAATGTCAAACTAATATTTCTCTTTTGGAATTCATTCTAACAATCACAACAGAAGGACTTTTCTTCGAAAAATGTGAATAGACATTACAAGACTGCAGCTGGGCACATGCCTGTTGTCCCAATGTTCCAGGAGGCTGAGGCCAGAGGATCATAACTTCACTTTGGTAACTTAGTGAGATCCCTGTCTTAGGACACCAAATAAAAACAAGATGAGATGTAGGTCATTCATTAAGAAGGTCCTGGGTTCAATCCCTACGACTGAAAAACAATTTGATTCTAAGCAGGGAAGTATAGACAATTATTATTGTCTTCTTCGTATATTTCTCCATGGACAAAACCGCCTTTTATTTATTTATTTTTTCGTTTTTGGAGACAAGGTCATGCTGTGATGTTCAGACTGTCCTTGACCAAGTGGCTGCAAGTGATCCTCCTGCCTTGGCTCTCTGGGATTAGAGACGTGTGGCACTCTGCCTGGCTCTCCCCAGCCTTTGAACTGAACCCTGCAGAGGGAAGAGAAGGAAGTGAAGACCAACACTGATAAGAACCCAGCACGTCCTTAGGCTCTGGGCAAGGGAAGCAGCAGATACAGAAGACAAGGAGGCAGAGGAGTGGGCATCGCACCTCCTTTTCAGTAGGAAGGAGACAGAAGAGCCCTAGTTGATGGTTTTCATTTTCTCAGTAAATGGCCAGAGGAGAAAGTGGAAGAGGAAGACACCAGAAGTTGCAGGAGAAAGGAGAAAGCGTCAGTCATTCCATGGAGGAGAGAATCAGTAGGCAGATAGGAGGGAGAGGCTGGCGGGGTCAAAGTCAAATTAGTCAGTCAGATATGGATTTGCTCTCAAGACATTGGGAGTTGACCAGTGTGGAAGGAAGCAGATGGGTGACCTGAGCAAGCTAAAGAGGAAAGAAAGAGCACCCACAGAAGTCGAGGAAGCCACATGGGACAGGATGGGCAGAGTGGAGCTGGGGCCAAATGTCCTGCATCACAGACATAGAGGTTAGGAGATGAGAGCGGACTAGACAGAGCATGGATCCTGCAGTTAGGGAAAGCTGACAGAGTCCGTGTGAGAGGACTACGAGGATCTCAGGAACTTGGTCACCAGGAGCTCAGGACACAGGGGAAGCAGAAAGGGGCTAGAAAAGCCAGGGTGTGGATAGAGCATCACAGGGGCTGGGGGGAGCCGGTCCCACCTCAGGCAGATTCTGTGGGGTGGGACAGAGACCCAGCTTCACCTGAGGAGCTAGCCAGGTTTTCATCGGACTAGGAGAAGAAACATGAGAGGTGTTCCTTAGAGCAGACTCCAACCCGCAGCCTGGAGATTCCCATTCTGGGGTATCTTCTGCAAACCTTCGTGCAGGATCAGGGCCACTGTGGGAAGGAGCCCAAAGCCCTCTGATCAGTCACAAGGTCAACACATAAAGCAAACACTAAGAAATATTTGCTGAATTGAAATCGACCAACTTCAGTCTATTTATTAAATATCCTTCATAAATTCTCTCATGCCATGGAGAAAAGCATTAGAATAAGAACAACCAAAAACCACACCTTCAGACCACTGACAGCACCCTCATGAATTTAACCCCAGGCCACCAGGCCACAGACTCTGAGATAAGCCAGTGTCTCCTGCACCTGCCTCCTCAGAGTCTCACAGTTCACATCCTTCAAAGGTGTCTTTTCCCAGCCAGATAAATCTAGCATGACAACAAACATCAACTAGCACCACCCATCCATCTTGTACCCCAACCAGGAAAAAATGTCCAAAGCAGAAGTGTGGGTCCCCTGGGGCTAAACAACGCCGGCTCCATAAAGGAAGTGCAAGGCGGCACATACACAGGGGTGCCCTCTGGGCCACAGTGATTAAAGGAAAATAGAGACAGAGACTGCCCCCTATAAGGCTGGTTTGGGGCGGTTGAGAACAAGGAAGTGGGGCTGTATAGAAGTGCTGAGAGTGCTGGCAACAAAGGCTTCTCCACCATTTCGTCTCCACGTGATGACTCCCACCAGTGGTTCGATGCCAGATGAGAGGCCCTCGGAACAGGACGCGACACAGAAGTGAAAAAGTGTCCCCTGAACTACATTCCCATGATTCTGTGAATTAGACAACTATCAAGAATTTCTAGTGCCAGGCATGGTGGCCCTTGCTTGTAATCTCAGCACTTGGGAGGCAGAGGCAAAAGGATTGCTGTGAGTTCAAGGATGAGCTCAGGGCCAGCCTGAACTACAAAAGCAAGCTACAAATGTGAAATAAATAAATAAATAAAAAAGAATTCCTTCCTTTTGTCCCCCAGCATGGCTTTCAGTGCTCACAGAGCTAATGCCTGATCCAATTTCCATGGTTTAATGTTATCACCACATCTATACAGGTCTCCTCCCCTCCAAAATGTGTGCCTATGTCAGTCTTCCTTTGACAACAGTGCTGGTCCCCTGAAGGAAGCCCTTCTGATAGCATGCGCTTGTTTTTAGCTGCAGAAGCTGACACCTTCCTTTTCGTTATTTAACTCGCAATATATGTGTTAAATGATTAAGGGTTAAGTGTGTGTTCACTTTAATTTCTATGAAGCAGCAATGTGCTTCCTGGGAACACTGGAACACCTGCAACTCACAGGTAGAGACTTGTTATGCTAAAGACCTGTGTGTTGGAGGCTCAGCCTCCATTACAGCCATGTTCAGAGATGGGGCTTCTAGGAAAGTGACTGGATCATGATGAAGCTGACCTCATCCGTAGTATATTCCACTGATGAGTGCATATCTAATAGGTATAGGGAAAGGCTCTAAAACAAAGCCCACTCCCTCTTCTCCCTCTTTCTCCCTCTCCTCCCTGCTCTTTCTCTCCCTCCTTCTGACCAGCATGAAGTGAACCATCGACTTGCCCATACCTTCCCTCCCTGCCTTTGTGTCCTGCCTACTTCACAGGCCCATGAACAACAAAGCCAAGTTGCTTTGACCTGAAATGTCTAACACTGTGAGCCAAAATAAATCTCTTTTTTTGTTTTTAGACAGTTTATTCTCAGGCATTTTGTCATAGCAACAGAATGACACAGACCTTGTAAAGAGTATCAACAGCAGGGCCAAGGGTATGGTGCCAAGTGCACACTCACAATATGTGCTCAGCATTCCTAAGGCCTTGGGTTCAAACCCTAGCATCACAACAAAAACTGACAGACACAGGACCACCAAAACGTACCTGAAATCCGCACCTTCCCTCTATAGCTACTGGCCACACCTACCTTCCCTCTGTGGCTTCAGGCCGCCACAGGGGGTCTCCTGGCCCCTCTTCTGACTCAGTGCAATCCCACTGGCTTCCAAAGCATCTACCAAAGAAATCTTCCTAATCATACAGAGTATGTCGTATCACTCCCAGGATAAAACCTTCACAGGACTTCAATTACAATTACAATTAATGATCAAGGGGCCAGGGATTTAGCTCAGTGGTTCCGGTGGCCATCTTGCAAGCACAAGATAATGAGTTTCATCCCTGGTAACCACACACCACAATGCAGGACATGGTGACTCACTCCTGTAAGCCCAGCACTCTGAAGGCAGAGGCAGGAGGATTGTTGTGAGTTCGAGGGTTGCCTGGGCTACATAGTGAGCTCAAGGCCAGCCTGAACTACAAAACGAGATCCTATTTCAAAAAAAAAACAAAAAACTGATCACAATCTCCATGCTCTCCCAGTCCCCCAGTGCTCGCTCTCATTACAGCAGCCAGAGACTGAAAGGACAACCCATATGGCTCCACCTCACCAGAACCAGAGTCCAGGACCCAACACGCTCTAACTGGCCACTATTCTGAGTCCACTCGTCCCCTGTGCACCTTAGGCCTTTATTTTGCCATGCTGGAATGTCCTCCCCCAGGTCTGGGCTAAAGGTCACCTTCAGATCTCTATGGGCCAACGACTCAAGCACATTACTCATTGAAAACTCCATCAAAGGACGGGTGAGGAGGATCCCTGGGGAGCTGGCCCAGGGCAGTGTCAAGGGTGGCACCTGGAGAAGCCTTGGGAGCTCTCCACCTCTGTGCTGTCCAGTAAATATCCGTGGGAGATGCGTGTGGGTCTGGGCTTCCTCAAATATAAAGTGAGAAGGTGCAAGACACTCGAATGTCTGTGTCTCCCGGCTCTGAAATGTTGACTCCATGGTTATCTTTTGCACAGTAGTTTCCAGAGCCCTCCCACCGACAGCTCACACACAAGTTTGCAATCATCCACTCTCCAACTGAGAACTTGCTGACCACACGTCCAGTACCGAGAGGCAGGACCTGTGAACTGCCGGGGGTGGGTTTAGGACACCTGCCGAATTAAACAGGATTTTCCAGTTCTCACAAAGCGTTAGGGCAGGTTTACTCCTCACTAATCCTGAAACACCATGCATTACCAAGAGAGGAGGGAGCGAGGAGGAAGGGGAAGGGAGAGGGACATGTTTTATACAAGTATCAACTCCCCACAATGAATGTAATCACTATGTACTGCGAACACGTACTCATAAAAATGAAAATTAAAAACCCCGGCATCATACGAATTTGTCATTGTTTTCCCTGGACAGGCTGGTTATCCGTGAACCAGCGGTCAAGCAACACGCACAGACTGAGGGGCTCAAGGCAGATCTGACTTGCAGAACCTGTTGATATTAATCTAGAATCACTGGCTTTGAAATCCACCGCAGACAGATCCTCCGCCAGGTCGGTGGCGCTCGCAGCAGAGCACGTGACGGTGGCTCCCCAAGCCCAGCCCAGCAGCAGTGACTCAGTCAGACTGTGACTCGAGTTCCTGAGCCACAGCGGGGTCCTGGTCCCTGGCACCCACCCGGCCCTGCCCGGGCTCGCCTCACCCGTAGGTGGTCAGCAGCGCCTTGTTGAGCAGCACGAGGAGCAGGGAACACGCTCCATAAAACAGCGCCGACAGCAGCCGGGCGGTGCGGGAGGGCAGCTCGGCGCCCGCGGCCGTCATGGTCCGGTCCGCGCTAGGCCCAGCAGGATCCCAGCCCGGCCCCAGCCAGCCCCGGCCCGCGGGGAAGAGGGCGCGGCAGGAACAGGAAGGGCCGGAGCGGGGCGCCCGCCCATCCGGGCTTCACCCCGGGATCCAGGCACCGCCTGCAGGCTGGAGCCGAGAGGGTTGTGGAGGAACTTTACGTGCCTCGGATCCACATGAGGGGCAGGTTTTGTTTTGTTCCCTCCCTGTCTTCTTCAATACTTCATATTTTTTAAAAAATTTTTTTAAATTGAAATCTTTATTGGTACATTACATATATACATCATGATTGCATTCAACAATGAGAATTTGTACCAGTATATGACACAACTTAATTCTCATTTTTCCCATAACCTTGCCCACCCTACCACCCCCACCCCCCATATACATAAACTTTGTTTCCTTCCTTGTTGTTATAATCTCATTATTTTCCCCCCTTCACTCCATTATGCTTTGAGTGTTTTCTATTTCACAATATATAACATACATTCTAGAACTCATTTATAGCTTTGTTTTCTCATACCGGAGAAAAGATACGATATTTACACATCTGTGACCTATTTATTTCACTTATGAGGATGTCCTCAAGGTACGTCCATTTAAGTATAAATGATTCAAACATCATGTTTTATGGCACAGAAATACTCCATTCTGTAGAAGAACCACAGCTTTTTTTATCCATTCTCCAGTTGATGGACATTTGGGTTGTTTCCAAGATTTAGCAATCACAAACTGAGCTGCTATAAACATAGGTGCACATATGTCACTGTGATATGAATCTTTTAATTTTTGTGTGTATATACCTAGCAGAGCAATGGCTGGGTCAAATGGGACCTCCAATCCTAGCTTTTTGAGGAATCTCCAAACTGTTCTCCACAGGGGTTGTACGAGTCTATATTCCCACCAACAGTGGAGAAGGATTCCTTCTTTTCCACATCCTCACCAACATTTGCTGTTGGCTGAATCTGAAATGGCAGCCATTCTGTGTGGAGAGAGATGAAATCTCAGTGTTGCTTTTATCTGCATCTCTCGAATGACTAATGATGTTGAGCATTTCTTCATATGCTTCTTAGCTGCTCTTACTTCTTCCTCTGAAAAATATTGGTTCATTTCAGATGCCCATTTTTGAATTGGGTCATTAAATTTGGGTAGGCTGATTTTTTTGAGCTCTTTATATATTCTAGATAGTAGCCCTTTGTCTGAGAGGCGGTTGGCAAAGATTCTTTCCCATATTGTTGGTTGCCTTTTCACTTTGCTGGTGGTTTCTTTTGCTATGCAGAAACCTCTCAATAGGATGAGATCCCATTTATCAATTTCTTCTACCAGTTCTTGTGCAATGGGGGATTTGTTCATGAAATCTTTCCCAAAACCAATGTCTTCAAGAGTTTTACCTAACCTGTTCTGTAGCAGGTTTAGTGTGTCTGTTTTGATATTTAGGTCCCTAATCCATTTTTATTTTATTTTAGTACACGGTGAAAGAGCTAAGTCTAGCTTTAGTCTTTGGCAGGTTAAAGTCCAGTTTTTCTAGCACCATTTGTTAAAGAGGCTATCCTTCCTCCACTGAGGGTGTTTGGCTCCTTTGTCAAAAATGAGATAGCTTAGTGTGTCTGGAGTTGTTTCTGGGTCTTCTAATCTACTCCACTGGTCCTTGGGTCTGTTGCTTTGCCAGTACCATGCAGTTTTTATCACAGTGGCTTTGTAGTACAGTTTCAAGTTGGGGATCATAATACCCTCCATCATGTCCTTGTTGCTTAGAATTGCTTTTGCTATTCTAGGTCTTTTGTGATTCCAGATGAAGTTCTGAATTATTTTTTCTAGATCTGTGAAATATGCCTTTGGGAGTTCAATTGGGATTGCGTTGAATCTGTATAATAATTGTGGGAGTATAGCCATTTTGACGATATTGATTCTTCCAACCCAGGAACAAGGGATGTCTTCCCATTTTCTGGTATCTTCTTCTATCTCTTTTTTTTGAATGTTATAATTTTCACGGTAGAAGTCTTTCACCTCCTTTGTTAGATTAATTCCTAGATATTTCATTTTTTTTGGCTGCTACTGTGAAGGGGATTGATTCCCCAATTTCTTGCTCAGTGAATCTGTTGTTTGTGTATATGAAGGCTAATGATATTTGAGCATTAACCTTGTATCCAACTACACTACTAAATCTGCCGATTAGGTCTAGCAGTCTCTTGGTTGAGTTTTTAGGTTCCTCTAGATAGAGTATCATGTCGTCAGCAAATAATGACAGTTTAACTTCTTCATTTCCTGTATTTATTCCTTTTATTTCTTTGTCTTGCCTAATTGCTATGGCTAATGTTTCCAGCACAATATTGAACAGAAGTGGTGAAAGTGGACATCCTTGTCTTATACCTGATCTTAGTGGGAAAGGTTTCAGTTTTTGACCATTTAGGGTAATGCTGGCTGTTGGTTTCTCATAAATAGCTTTTATTAGTTTGAGATACAGACCATCTATTCCAATTTTCTGCAGAGTTTTGATCGTAAATGGATGTTGGATTTTGTCAAATGCTTTTTCTGTATCTATTGAGATGACCATATGCTTTTTGTTCTTGAGTCTGTTGATGTAGTGTATTACATTTATTGATTTACGTATGTTGAACCATCCCTGCATCCCTGGGATGAATCCAACTTGATCAGGGTGTATGATCTTGATGACTCTCTGTATTCTGTTTGCTAGTATTTTACTGAAGATTTTTGCATCAATGTTCATTAGGGAGATTGGCCTGTAATTCTCTTTTTTGGTTGGGTCTTTCTCTGCTTTTGGTATCAAGGTAATGGTTGCTTCCAGAAATGAGTTTGGTAGTGCTGCTTCCCTTTCGATTTCATTGAAGAGTTTGAAGAGTAGTGGTGTTAACTCTTCTCTAAAAGTTTTGTAGAATTCAGCGGTGAAGCCATCAGGCCCAGGGCTTTTTTTTGGTAGGTAGGTTTTTTAATTACATTTTCAATTTCACAGATTGATATCGGGGTGTTTAACATTTTTATATCCTCTTCATTCAACTTTGGAAGTTCGTATGTATCTAGGAATTCATCCATTTCTTCTGCAGTTTCCATTTTATTGGAATATAAATTTTCAAAGTATGCGTTTATTATTCTCTGTATTTCAGCTGGGTCAGTGGTGGTTTCCCCCTTTTCATTTGTAATAGCATGGATATGAGCCTTTTCTTTTCTTTCTTTTAGAAGGTTGGCTAAGGGTCTGTCAATTTTATTTATCCTTTCGAAAAACCAACTCTTTGATTTGTTGATTTTCTGTATCGTTCTTTTAGTCTCCATTGCATTAATTTCTGCTTTTTATGATTTCCTCCCTTGTATGAGCTCTTGATTTGCTTTGCTCCTGTTTTTCTAGTAGCTTAAGGTTCAGCATTAGATTGTTAGTTTGAGCTTGCTCTGTTTTCTTGATATATGCATTCACTGCTATGAATTTCCCTCGCAGAACTGCTTTCATTGTATTCCATAATTTCCTGTACATTGTATGGGGTTATCATTCAATTCTAGAAAATGTTTAATTTCATCTTTAATTTCTGCTGTGACCCATTGATTAGTCAGTAGTGTATTGTTCAATTTCCATGACTTTGTGAAAGTCTTGGGCGTTTTTTTGCTCTTCATCTCTAGTTTCAAGGCACTATAATCTGAGAGTATACAGGGGATAATTTCAATTTCTTTGCATTTACTTAAACCGGTTCTATGAACTAGTACATGATCTATTTTGGAGAATGATCCATGCGCAGCTGAGAAGAATGTAAATTCTTGCTCAGAGGGGTGAAATACTCTGTAGGTATCTATTAAGTCCATTTGTTGAAGAGTTTGGTTTAGTTCAAGTACTTCTTTATTGATTTTCTGTCCAGTCGATCTGTCTATTTGTGACAGTGGGGTATTGAAGTCCCCTACTCTTATTGTATTGCTGCTTGTCTGGCTTTTCATTTCCATTAATATTTGTTTTATATAGCTGGGTGCACCTGAGTTTGGGGCATAAATATTTAAGACAGTTATTTCTTTCTCTTGGATAGTTCCCTGTACAAGAATATAGTGACCTTCTTTGTCTCTTTTAATCAGTTTTGGTTTAAAATCTATTTTGTCTGCAAATAAGATAGCTACTCGTGCTTTTTTGCAGTTTCCTGTTGCATGGAGAATTGTATTCCACCCCTTTACTTTCAGTCTGTGGCTTTCTCTCTGGATTAGTTGTGTCTCCTATATGCAGCAGATTGAAGGATCTTGCTTTTTGATCCATTCTGCCAGTCTGTGTCTCTTAATTGGTACATGGAGACAATTGACATTAATAGTTATGACTGATATGGACAGATTTAGGGCTGTCATGATTTCCTGTTCTAGGCTCTTTTATTCTTTGATTTTTTTTTTCCCCATCAGTTTCTTGTTTGGCTCAGTGGGATGACTCTGCTGGGTCTCATGGGTTTATAAGTTTCATTTTTTTCTCCAAAATATCCTTTAGAATATTTTGTATTGCAGGTTTTGTATGCATGAAGTTTTTAAGATGTTCTTTGTCGTGAAAGTATTTTATTTCCCCCTCAATTTTCAGAGATAACTTTGAAGGGAAAATCAGCCTGGGTTGGAAGTTGTTGTCCTTTAAGGTTTGAAACACTTCACTTCAGGCTCTTCTTGCATTGAGTGTTTGGGTAGAGAAATCTGCTGTGACTCTGATGGGCTTCCCTCTGTAGGTGATTTTTTTCTTTTCCCTAGCTGCTTTTAGTATTTCATTTTTTATTTTCATATCTGGAACTTTTATAATTATATGCCTAGGTGTGGGTTTTTGTATATTTTGGCCCTGTGGAGTTCTGTATGCTTCGTGTATCTGGATGTCTAATTTTCTTTCTTTGTCTGTGAAGTTCTCTGCTATTATTTCTATGAACAAATTCTTTATGTCTTTTGTATCATCACCTGCTTCCTCAGTAATTCCAATAAGCCTTGTTATTCTTCTTTGCATCATCTAGGAGCTGTTGAATAGATTTCTCATGGTCTTTTGTCTTTTTCCATAAATTATGTCTTTCCTGTTCATAGGCTGCAATCGTGTCCTTTAGATCTGAGATTCGGTCTTCTACATTGCTTATTCTACTGCATAAACTTTCATTTTATTTTTGATTGCCTGGGTTACTATTTGTAGTTGCTTAAGAGGTTCCATTGCTTTTGCTATCTCCACTTCTATTAGATCCTTGATTTCCTCTTTGGCTTTATTAATCATGCCATTAACTATGTCTAGTATCTCTGTTTTCATCTCAGAAATCAGTTCTGATTTCCACTGTATTAGGTCTTCTCTAGTTACTACCTGGGAGAGTCCTGGTGGCTGAGTTTCAGATTTCTCCATTTCCCTTCCCCTCATACTACCTTGGGGTAAGGATCTCTGCATTTTAGATTTTGAATTCTTCCTCATGTCTGAGCTTTTGTCCCTGCTGTTGTATTTGCCTTTATAGTTTCCCTATTATTTTGTGCTGTTTGTTGCAAGTTTCTTTCTTCCTAATATTTAGGTCCCTTAAGATTAGCACTGTCTTAATGTTTTCAAACACAATCCAAAAAAAGCACTAAGCATTAACAGTATCAAACATAACCCAAGAAATGGTAAACTGGTGGTTATTGCTCTGACCCCTCCAACCTCATAAGCCAGAACTATAATCAGATGCCCAGACTTAAAATTAACCACGGATATATTGACACCATTCAAGCATCACCTTTTAGAAGTGAAAGGGTTACCAAGGAGTTAGGTGGCAGAGAGATAGAGGAGGAAGAGATTAGTAATAAGATTAAAGGATGCAATGAAATAGAGAAATGAAGACTAGTAGAGTGGGCACGGAGTAGAGAAAAGGGAGAGATGAAGGAAAAAAAGGAGAGGAAAAGGGAGGGAGGAAAAAGAAAAGCGGCAAGAAGAATAACAAAAACACAGACCTAAATAAAACAAGTAGAGATAAAAACAGAATAGGGTAAGATTGAGTCCACTAATAGCCAGCTGGAGGCGAGGAACCGTTGATTCCATTATGGGCTGAGACACAGTTTGAAATTTATAGGCCACAGGGAAAAAACTGTGAAGTTGCAGTCTTTCCCCTGATGTGAGCCCAGTGTCCTGTAGATGGCGCTGCACCCCAAACTCACCGATGCCCAGGTTCCCGGTCTCGGAGCAGGGCTCACCCCCTTCAGTATGGCGGGAAGTGGGGGTCCCAGTTGGAGTCCAGAGTTGGAGCATCCCAGGGCTGGAGGTCTTGGGGTCGCCCGGTCTTGGGGTCTTGGGGGCGCTGGCCCTCTGCCCTCTCCTGCGAGTCCAGATCTGGGAGTGTAAGCCCTTTACCGCAGCTGCAGGAGGTCAGGCACGCAGTTCTGCTTCTCGCGTGCACCGGTGTCTCAGAGGCCGGCTGTGCGCTGTCTGCAGTGGCTGGGTTCCCATGCTGGGGCGCCTGTGCGAGGTCCGGCAGGGTAGACCGCCCCTCCCCCTCCAGGGAGAGGGTAGAAGGGACAGATCGCTCCCTAGGTCTCTCTTCTTTCTTTGGCCTTAATCAATGTTTGCTTCTTATCTCGTCGATCTAGGGTTCTCTGGTGTCCTTCCTTTCTTTCCCCACAACTGGTGTTTTCAGGTTTAAGAACAAGTTCTATGGAGGCAGTGGTCTCCAGCTTTTACCATTCCGCCATCTTCCCAGAATCCCCAATACTTCGTATTTAATGTATAATCTTCATCTAATGAAATCAAATCTTATGAGTACACATTTCGGGGTTTTTTTTTTTTTTTTTTTTGAGATAAGAACTCCTTAAACTGGGCTCAAACGTGCAAATTTCCTGCTTCAGCCTCCCAGAGTGCCGGGATTACAGGCAGGTGTCACCACGTCCCGCTGAGTTCGGCTGTTTTTTGTTTTGATAAATCGCATACACTGGAATAATGACTCCAATCACAAAACTTCATCACCGCCCCAAAGTGCCTTTTGCGCCCCTTTGAGATGAATCACCCTATCCCCTCGACTGCCATTTCTGTACATTTGTCTTTTTTCCGGATTTAATGTAAATGGGATAATTTTCTGGAGTTGAAGGAATTTTAACTCCATTGTCTGCCATTCGTTTTTTTTTTTTTTTTTTGGTTGTCCAGTGCTATTTTATCCAGTCCCCATATGATAGGCATGTTGGTTTTTTCCTGCTTAGGACTATTATGGAAAAAACTTTCTGAACTTTCTTGAATATTTGCAGATTTAATTTCTTTGACAACAGTTTAGTATTAAGTCTCAGGGCTTCTGGTGTCCCAGGGCGCTTTATAACAATTTCTGTCCTCACTGCAGGGCACATTCTTCCCTTTGCATGGGGAGAGAAATTAGCATCTGCAGTTCTAGTTAAAAGGAAATCTCCCAGTAAGTACTGCCTCTGCTAGCCAGAGCCTGCAATCACCGTTTTTTGGGAGAGTTTTTGTTTGTTTGTTTGGGTTTCTTTAGGCTTTTGAGACAGGGTCTCACATTTTTTGTAGTTCAGGCCAACCCTGAACTCAGTATGTAGCCCAGGCTAGCCTTGAATTCATGGCAATACTCCTGCTTCTGCCTACCAAGTACTGAGATTACAGGTCTTCCTGCAATTTTAAGGAAGTATTTCATATTTTCATTCTAAGTAATTAACTTCAAAAATCTTAAATTTTACCTATGTAGAAATGTGAAATGTTTCTCCTTTAAGTTGAAAATTAACTATACAGATGTCAGGGTAAGTGCTTTCCTACTCCAGCCACTGAACAAAGAAGAGGCTTAAAATAGAAACATTTTTGGCCTTGATTAAGGAACTAAAGCAGAACCTTTGGAAGGTCAAATTATCCAGTAAGAAAGAACAGACACATAGATCTGTTTTAAAATAGAAAAAGAATTCATATTCAAGTAGAAGCCATACCTGAAAGTCATCTTAATGTCCTCCAAAAGATCTACTGTTCTGGGTTGCTTTGATGAGAAAACCATATTCTGAAGTCACCCTTAAAATCTCATCTTTAATCCGGTTCAAATCACAACTCACAGTAGAGTTCTTTGTCAGGTGCTTTTTCCACAAAGTCCAAACAGAATGACCTTTGTACAGTCACTGCAAACGCTCAATTAAAGATAGTCCAAAAAAACTAACTGATGCAAAACACTAATTTGCTAGGCTTCGACCAAAGGTGGCCCTAGACTCAACATGTTGGGAACAGAAGTGAAGTGTATTCCCAGTTCCCCCATTGTCCTAATGAAGGCTGGCAGGAGTTTAATACTTATCTACATCAATGTAGTAAAACCCTGTAATAATGAACCACAGAAGGAGTTCAAGTATCTGTAACCTAAAAGGCCATAATTTTAACATAAGAACAATTCATACGCAGGTTGCCAACTCTGCAAGAGATGCCTGGGATAAGACTACAACAAACTATAAAAAGCACCAGACTAATGTTGAGCAAAAACTGGAGGGCTGAGCGTCATGTTTCTGTCTCTTAAAATTTTTATACCGGGCCGGGGATATAGCTCAGTGGTTCCGGCGCCTGTCTTGCAAGCGCAAGGACCTGGGTTCAATCCCCGGTAACCACATAACAATACTGGGTGTGGAGATTCACCCCAGCGGCAACCAGTACCACATACCAGTGCCGGGCGTGGTGGCTCACGCCTGTAATCCCAGCCCTCGGGAGGCAGAGGCAGGAGGATTGCTGTGACGTGAGTTTGAGGCTGAGCTCAGGGCCAGCCTGAACCACAAAGTGAGACCCTGTCTCAAAAAACCTTAAAAAAAAAAAAAAAAAAAATTTTTATACCATGGTTACACTGATAGAAAAATAAATTATAAAACTGCAAGAATGACCATACATTTTAAACTTTAAATTAAAATAAATTTTTATTCAAAGCATCTTTTAAAATTACAGCATGTTTATTCTATGCTGTTAACTCTGCCAAACTACAACTTAGCTGTATGAAGCATAAAACACTTCAAAAATTTGAATGTAAACCACATTTTTAAAACAAAAAGCAGTCTTAACACACCTCAAATTTTAGACACCAATATATTTTGTCCAAGTATATAGCTTATATCAAAAGAGAACCTTTAAATGTTTGTAAAGAATTGTAACAATTTCTTACTGTTCCAATTATACAAATAAAAATATTTGTGAATATAACTATTATGGTTTACAAAAGGTGACTGGAAAAACAAACAAAAATCTTTGCTCTCTGAAGACTAGATTTTTATCATCTGTGACCTGACAAATATTTGTACTTTTACATTGTTTTTATTGCCCTTCCTTCTTTAGGCAAGTCTTTCAAATTTTCAAATTCCCCAAGACTGACCAAGCGTTGTTTTTCAATTCATATAAATTATACTTGAGAGGAAAACTCCTAAAGGTTGAAACCTAAACCAGGCAAATTCAGATTCGATGGTCTATTACGTCTCTAAGTGCTCCAAGTTAAAACTCTACATACCAAATTACAAACAGAATTCTTAGACCATTACAAATATAAATTCTCTTATTACAAAAATTCCCTAAAGATTTGTAATTTACTGTACAGAGGAATTATATTTTTAAAGTATGTCCTCATCATACACATTATTTCTAACTGTCTTATCTTCCTTCACACTTTCCGCTTCTCTTCAAGACATTTTCGTGGCTCCACTTTCTCAAGGCTACTCATTGGAAATTACCTGTGTACTGCCACACTTCGGGATTTGGGGAGAAGAAGCCTATGCGCTAGGTAACGTATAAACTATATTTGGAGGCTATCACTTCAACTCAAAGGGAAAAAAAGGAACTGAGGAGCCAATCTTTCCCTCTAAATTTTGAGGTTTACTCTAATTAAGCAATCTATAAATTACCATGCTATGCATGTCATTTCATTGTTTATAACAAAAGCTCATGTGATAGAGGTTTTTGCTTATAAAAGGAGGTGGCCTGCTCCACTTTTGATACTTCTGTCATGCTTCAGTACATAAAGTGGTGTTTACTAACTTCATCTATTTGGGAAAAAATGGTTTTAAACCACCACACAAGTTAATACACTTGCAGTTAAAACTATCCCAGAAGTCTACATTATTGAGTAGCTATTTGTTTTCTGCAGTGTTTAACTAATAGCTAAATTTAGTGAACACGAAATAGCCTGGCATGTTATTTTGAAGTAAAGCAGAAAATGGCTTTATGCACTGAAAATATAAATATGGAGGCTTCCATTTGCTAATAATTCTAAATAAGCAGTACAATTAAAATTTAGTGTTTGCTAACAAAGAGCTAAAACATTTCACTACAAAACAACCCTGTAGATGTCCCTTTAATAAAAATCCAAGTGCCAAATCTCATTACAGGGCCCATCATATATATAAAAAACACCAAGTCTCATGTTACCTAGACTTTGCAAGATTAATCACTCAATTTTCAGCGAATGAAAAATGTGAAATGTGCAAAAGTTCCCAAATTAACATGCGAGGGATGACAAGTGCTTTTCAAACTTATGCATTATAGTGGGGTAGAATAAGACTGATTTTACTCCATTTTTCAAAATTCTGAACAACTGTGTATCTTACCAAGATCCTCAAATTATCTATTTTCTTCCAAGTCCTTAACTTAGAAAATCTTCCCTAGTAGCTTCCCATTTCTCCAGCCTTATTGGGCATGCTATTGAGCAATTTAAAAACACGGATCTTACAAACATTTTATACTTTCTTGCTTGCTTCAGTGTTTACAGTATTGATAAAACATACTAATATACATTGTTAAAAATGATCTTATAAATAATCTACGTCAACCTTCTTTGGCTCTTTGTACCATTTTCTCTTTTTTCCACACAAGTGTCTTATTCAGAAAGTGCTTCCTGTGAGAACTGCTTCCAATGAATGCATTAAACTTGCAAAATCTAGCTTCCCACAATATGTAGTTTTCTACCCTGTATGGTACAGTCCATATTTACAAAATAATTTTAAACTTTACATCCAATCCATTTCCATATAAAAAAGTGCAATTCTCTCTCACCCCAGTTTCTGGGGTAATGACATTCTTCATAAATTCTACAGAATAGCAGCCTAGGATAAGCAAGTAAGGTGCTTAGCTTCTGCCTGGCATCAGCTACTGGCGCAGGGGTGCACCAGTCAGGTTGGCCAGCTCGATGAGTGCCAGTGCCCCGTGCAGCCTCTCGCGCTGCTCCTGTAGCCGCTGCTGGGCGACGCTCTTCTCATCGTCCTCACCATCCGACTGCAGACACTCGAGCGGGTCGCGCTGCTCCTGGTCCGCCTTGGGTGCCAGCTTGCCCTTCAGGGTTGGGGTGCGTTGCTCCCGCATCTCCCAATACCTGTGCGGAAGGCCAAGAGCTGTTACACAGCACATAGCATGCCTTTACCGTCCTCTTCTTTAAAAAATAAAGCTCTTCCATGATATGTTGCCTTTTCTATATTTCAGTTCATAAATGCTAAAGTGCTTTCACGTATTTCACATAAATCTGCCACTGACCGGTAAAAGCTCCAATGCAAAGAAGTGAAGACTCATGGTCTGGCTTTGCTTATCAAAAGTGGTGGTGTCTCAAATCATGTATCAGCTTTCACAGTGTTTCTGTCCTTAGCTATAGCTGACAGCTAGGGGTAGCACAGCTACCTGAACTCAGCCTCAAACTCACAGCAATCCTCTGCATCCCAAGTACCCACATTGTGGTATGTGGTACTGCTTGTTGGTGAGTGTGAGTCATGCCCAGCATTGTTATATGTGGTTACCAGGGACCAAACCTGGGACCTTGCACTTGCCAGGCAGGTGCTGGAACCACTGAGCTAAATCCCCAGCCCAAGAAATGCATATTTAAATGTAGTAAACAGGGGAAGGGAATGTAACTAGAACCTTTGCATTAAGTTCTAGTCTCCTGTGAGTTCACAGCACACGGTGAAATAATTAATAATTAGGCAGAAATGAGACTTAGAGAAAACTGAGCTTGGGTCTGATCCATGCTACTCTGGGCAGCAAGGACTCCAGACCCCAGCCTACCACACCTTTTAGTATCTACATTCCAAAATACCCAGAAAGGCAGGGCCACACCAACAATGGTCCTAGAGAAGTTCTGTAGCTGAGGATTCCTGAGGGCAAGGCAGATGTCAGCAATAGTCCTTGAGAAGGGGGAGATCCGGTGCAGTTCTGCCCTGAAGCATCACAGCATGTGGGACCATTGAGTCCCTGTTGCTACCAGAGATGAAGACAATAGTCAAGTCCAAAGTCCGTCTGCAGGCAGGAAGCCCTGGTCAATTTTGACCTTGCAATTCCCAGACAGGGTGGTTCCCAACATTTAAATGACAACTGATAACAATATAACTATTGACTGATAACTATTACACCACTCAGTAGTATAGTGCTTACTTAGCATATACCAAGCCCTGGGTTCCATCCCCAATATCACAAAAAAACAAAATGTCCATACAAAGCCATGTCTATTACTGTTCATCATAGCTTAATGTGCAGTGGTAAAAATAAATAAAGTCTGCCATGAGGTGAATAAATATACAAGTTGAGGTGTATCGGTACACTAGACCACTAGCAATAAAAGGCACGAACTATTGATACACTCAAGGTGGATGAATCTCAAAATAATTATGTGGACAGATAAACAGGATATGCATTGACCACATTTGTCTAAAACTCCAGTAAATGCAAATTAAAGACAGTGTCAGCAGATCGGTGTTGTGTGGAGGGCAAAGCAGGAGGGCTGCACAGGGCCTAGGGGAACGCGGAAGAGATATGGATGCTCACTGTCTTGATTGTGGCGATGGTCTCTTGGTGTAGGCATATGTCAAAATCTATTAAATCGAATGTTTTGAATTTATAATACATCCCTTACACCCCAACAAAGCTGTTTTTAAAATTAGGTATAAAAAATTATAATGCAACTACTAAATTTAGGAAATCTAGAATAATCAAGCCAGAGAAGTACAAGCAAGACCTATGGAGGCATCAAAGCATGCAGTTCGGTATGATTTGAGGGGTGACTAGAAGAGTGGCAACAGATATATACGAACCCCAGGGACCAGGAAATGAAGGGTTTTGACTGCCAAATACAGGGCTTAGACTTTTGAGGATGAGCCTGGCATTCTCTAGCCACAGTAGAGAACAGCCTGGGAGGGGTTAGATGGCTAAGTCTGTTAGTAAAGAGGCAGAATCCATAGGTTGGTCACTAAGTAGATGGAAGAGAAGATACAGACAAGGATGGCTGATAGGTTTTTGCTTCAGCAAAATTAAGAGATAACATAGCTGTAGGAGTCAATTATGAGGAAGAGGACTATGATAGTTTGGACATGGCTTGAGTACGGACCCCTAAAGGCTTGTGTAATAGATGCCTGGTCCCCAGTGTGGTGGTGGTGAAGGTTAAGAGGTGGAGCCCAGTGCAAGGTTATTATTAGGTCACATTCTCTGCCCTCAGAATGGATTAATGTGGTTCTCTCAGGACTCCATTTGGTTCTGACCAGCGTGCACCATTATCAGTAGTAAAGTTGGCCCCTGAAACTTTTGGCTTCCTGTCTCGCAGTCTCTTTCTCAGTTGTTCTTTTTTTTTTTTTTTAGGTTTTTGGAGACAGGGTCTCGCTTTGTGGTTCAGGCTGGCCCTGAGCTCAGCCTCCAACTCACATCACAATCCTCCTGCCTCTGCCTCCCGAGTGCTGGGATTACAGGCGTGAGCCACCACGCCCGGCACTGTGGTATGTGGTACTGGTTGCTGCTGGGCGTGGGTCTCCACACCCAGTATT